>JAQQSK010003330.1:0-146717 GCA_028658325.1 Potorous gilbertii
ACAAATGGGGAGAAAATTTTGGAACCCAAAATTTTGTGAAAATGAATGTAAAAAGTTAAATAAATAAATTTATATTTAAAAAATTAGAAAAATAATAAAAAAAAAACAAATAAGAAAAGTGAGGCAGTGAAGTGATTTGCCTAAGTTCACACAGCTACTAAGTATCTGACGCTAGATCTGAACTCATGAAGATACATTGTCCTGACTCCAGACCCAGCACTCTATGCACCACACCAGTTAGTTGTCCTGTCTAGAACACGGTAAATATTTAATAAATGTTTATTTACAAAAAAAAAAAGATGATTGACAATGGCCCAAGATTCAGTGGCATCTCTGATATCTGACCAAGCTCAAGTACTTGCTTCAGCCACCTTCATGGACTTTGGAATGAACTGTTCTCATTGGCCCATTCCACCAGGGGAAGTCTTCACAGGCTTAGGGTAGACCCCTACCCCCAACTCACTAACAGTCTTGATACCTATCAGTTGTCTTCAACTTGATTTAGCCTGTCTACTGAGACGGTTTAGCAGGATGTAGCCATTGCACATCCTACCACTTCTGGAGTCACAGGTGAAAGATGAGTATCAAGTGGACAAGCCCTCACACCAGAGATGCTAGTCTTCCTTGAGAATAACATGAAGCCCTCCCAGAAAGGATAGGGTGGGGCAAGATTCTATAGGTGTTTAATGACAAAAACTATAAAGTACAAATTCTTATGTTTTCAGTCTTCAATGACTTTCTGAAACCTGTAGCTTCTTGGGTAAGAGAGTGCCCCGATCAGACTTGTACTTCAGAAATATCAATTTGGCAGTGGGGGGGAAAATGATTTAGAAATAGGGCAGAGTTTGGCTACAGGGTAATCAACTAACCTAGGTGATAATCCAGGTGAGAAGGTATGACCCTGAACCAGGGTGGTATCTGTGAGGAAAGAGAGAAGGGAGAAGTGATGATCTATTGTAATGGCAATTTAAATGGGAAGATCTTTCCCACATTAATAGGGCCATGTGACCTGCTTACATCACATGGAAGTCTAAGTTACATGCGGTAGGAGGAGCTTGCTGAATGGATGGAACAAGAAAGATGGAGCAGACATGAGAGGAAGTTGGTGAGAGTAGTCAGGGCAGAGGGAGGAGAGGACACAGGCAGTCAGGCAGGCACAGCTCGGCTCTTGAGTGTTTGTTTATGGGAAGGTTCCTGCCATGGGGGGAAGCTTGGGAATGGCTTTGTCCCCTATAGTGCTAAAGTGTATTGACTTATTGGTTACTATGACAGATTTGGCTTTCTGGTATTGGGATTTGGCTTTATGGGGTTTGAATAAATGTTTTTCTTTTGCCTTCTATATGGAGAGTCTGTCATACTTTGTGATTCAGAACTATGATGGCATATTCATAGTTGCCCTTGGTGCTGTGAATATTGCCTTGGCAATACATCTACCTTTGGTGGAAAGAAGCAAATGAAAAGGGCTAACTTTGGGAAGGGAGAGTTAATGAGTTCCATTTTAGGCATATTGAGTTTGAGATGGAACTCATAGAATACTAAGGTAGAAATGCTTAGCAGACAGTGGGAGATGCTGGACTGGAGTTCAAGAGAGAGATGAGGACTGATAGATCAATTTGGGAATCATCTACACAGGGATGACAATGTGAACTCCATGAGAGCTGGTCAGGCCAGCAAGCAAGCCAGTATAGCAAGAAAAGGAGACACAAGTCACAAACACATATAAGAAATAGGATATAAGACATGGTTGATGAGCCTTCGGAGAAGTCTATTTAGGAGATATTCTATAATGAGAAATTCTATAACTTTCTCTCTTTTTCTATAAATACATATGCATGTATACACATATATATATACATATGAATACACACATGTATGTGTGTGTGTATACTGGCTCTACATACAGGAAGGAGTCAATTTAAATGTACTCTCTCTCTACATGTATATATGTATGTGTATATATGCATACATATACACATGTGTATACTGGCTCCCTGATATTTCCTATAACACATTACACACACACACATGCACAATTTTGCATTAGCAATGTTAGTCAGTATGGATAGATGGATAGATAGATAGATAGATATAGATATATATCAGCTTCTCAAAAGGAGAGACTATCTCATTATAAAGTTGATTTTTTTTGTTTTTAATCAATAGGGCCTGCCACAATGAATCTTATACATTATTATGCACTTAACAAATGTTGTTGGCTATGATGGTTATAATGTTGATGTTATTACGTGACAAATGAGTAATACAATCTTCTCATTCCAACTTGTACTGGTTTTATCATTGCTCTAATTCATGTAAGACACCATAGAATAAACTGCTCAAACCAATGCTCTCTTAATGCAGTTTAATAAAAGGAAAAGGGAATTTGGGACCTTCTCTGCAACTTACTGCCTGCATGACCCTGGAAATATCACTGCAGTTTCTCGAGGGCTTTAGCTTTCTTTTCTGTAAAATGAGGTTGAGCTAGATAATCTTTGTTATTTTTCTTAATCCTAAATGCATGATCCTGCAACTATCTTCCATTTAACATAAATCAAATTCACTTAGCTCTTTCAAAAATTCCCCTAGTCTACTCTTATGAATGGGTAACTAGGTGGTACGGTGGATAGAACAATGAAATTGGAATCAGGAAGATTTATCTTTGTGAGTTAAAAATCAGCCTCAGTCACTGACTAGTTGTGTGATCTTGGGCAAGTTACTTAACCCTGTTTGCCTCAGTTTCATCAACTGTAAAATGAGATAAAAACCCCAAATAGGGTCACAATGAGTCAGACATGACTGAAACAACTCAATAACAATGCTCTTATGAAGTGAAGCTCTCCTAAATGGTAGTGTTTTCATGAGATGTTTGGTCAAATTGTGCAGAACACAAGTAGCTTTTGATTTCCGCTTATTACAGTGCCCAATTCATCAGCATTTACAAGGCTTTCACAAAAGGATTACTATGTATCATAATATTACTTGTTGGAATAGACGTTGCACAGACTTCTGTCAAGAGGCCAAAGTAACTATTTCAAATCTGCTTATAAGAAAAATCAAATTGAGAACAGATGCAACCCATTTTATTAGAAAATATAGATATTACTAACACGAATAAAAGTAAATCACTTATAAACTACAGTATGCCTATAAGCCTGGCCTTCATTCTACCATGTATTATGTACTTAGGAGAAAAAACAACAATAACAATTTAATGTTTTTAATATGAGAAGTATTTTTATTAAGTATTAACATGTTGAACTAATTACTATTTTGATGATCGAAGGAATCAGTTCAGCTATTGATATTCAGGTGTCCCATCACATAGTTGCAGGGATGTCTGAATAGCACCATTTACTTTAGACTGAAGAGTTCAATGATCTAAGTGGTTCCCCAGTAATTCACAGAATTACAGGGTGGCAGACTAGAAGAAACCTATGAGATCATCTAAGTTCAAAGTCTTCATTTTATAAATAAGTGGAATGAATTTGAAAGTGTTCATTCGTCTCCTAAAATCTTAGCCTCATTTGCTCTCCAAACTGGATTTGGCTCAATCTTAAACTTAGAGTGAAATTCCTAAAGACTCCACAATGTCATATAAATCCTATGTTCTATAAAACATTACGTATTCAGAGGAGTCACACCTGCCTATTCAAGTATTAATGACATATAGAAATAATTTCAAAGAATAAAGCAATTCTGTACAGTATTTGAGATTAGTGATGTCACACTCAAATCAAAAAGGAACCACTTAAACCATATATAGGTATCCTTGAAGATGACATATTATCTTAGAAAAAGACATTAATACTCTCTGTGTTTTGTTGTATTATCATTCGGGTTTTTTAGAGTTTTTTTTGCTTCTTAAATATTTCCCAATTACATCTCACTGTGGTTCAGGCTATACTCAGGAGTGTTAGGAACATTGGCACCTCTGATCTACATCAACAGTTTCCAAACACTTTTGATTGTGAATCATTTTTAATAAAACATTTTCAAGCCTGCATCCCAAGTATATATATACTCATTTATAAATTATCTGCATTTACTACTGTACTCATTGTTATGTCCATTAGAAAACTTGAAGATAGGAAATAATACTGAGAGAAAAGAAAGAAAAGTCAAAGTTGGAAATAGACACCAGATTTTTACTATCAGATTTAGGAGTCAATATCGTGGTTGAGTCATTTCTCATTTGATTCTCTGAGATCCCATTTGGGGTTTTCTTAACAGAGATACTAGCATTCTTTGCCATATCCTTCTCAGCTCATTTTACAGATGAACAACTGAGGCAGTCAGGGTTAAGTGACTTGCCCAGGGTCACACAGCTAGTAAGAAACCAGATTTAAACTCACAAAGATGAGTCTTCCTGCCTCCAGGAGCAGCACTCTATCCACTGTGCCACCTAGCTGCCCCATCACTATTTATTTGCTGGAAAGTCCTATCTTTGGTAATCCATTCTTGGTATCTGGGACCACAGTTTAACCTGTGTTCTTAAGTATGCTCCTTAAGGCCAGTTTCATTTTGTTGTCATTGTTTTTGGGGATGTTTAATTTCAAAAGTCAAAGGAGAGACCCCTGGGATTAAGACTTTTTGAGAAATACCAAAGAAAAGTCTATGTTGGCCACTACCATTTACTGTCGATCTTTTCAAGCATCATAAGGATAGCAGTTAAGAAAATGAATACAGCAAAGATAAGAATCAAAGGAAGCCTCCAGTACAGAACTTTTTATATGGGATCCATACTAGAACTTGCATCATTCAGGGCAGGAGAAAGAGGAAAAGGAAAGGGGAAGTTGAGGTTTTTATTTGTAGTCCAGACGAACTTCCAGAACCAGGATCCACTGTGGCATACCCTGTGTATGATTTAGTTACACTGCCTTGGCTCTGAAATCAGTGCTACTGACCTCATGGCAGCAGCCACCTTCTCTAGCTCCTAAGACTTCTCTACTTAGCTCCTTGTCACACATCCAAAGCCCAGGGGAGCAGAAGCTTGTCAGTTAGGCTCTCTGTGGGGACAGAACTCTCTTCTAAGGGCAAGGTGATGGTATAGAAGAAACTTGGAAGCCCTTAGCTTGATCAGCTGGCATCCAACTCTAGTGACCAGATCATCCTTGACACTGCCTAAAGTGGCATGATCAGAAAGAAATTATTATAGTAAAGGAAGGGATTTTGGGAGTGGGAGGGGGGCAGTGGGAGGATCAGATGTGATTTCATCAATATAGTGTGCTCCTCATGAGAAACTTTCTCTCCCAATGTAGATCAGGACCTGTTCTGAAATTTAAAATTGTGAATGATTTCCTGGAAGGGTAAATGGCTTACCCTTCAGTGTATACCAGAAACTGAACTTGAATTCAATTCTTTTTTGGTCAGAGATCAAATTTGTATTGACTGTCCCATATCAACTCTTGTGAAAAAAAAAAGACCTGTGTTAAGTCCTAAGTGAAAGTATATCCAAGAGATATGATAGGGAGTTAGAGAAGCAGGACCTCTTCTGACTGGAGTGGTCATAGAAAGTTTCCTAGAGGAATTGGGATTGATCCTAAAAAACTGGCAGGTATTTAAGAGGCAGAGAGGATTAGGGGTAGTTCATTGCAGTCATGAAATAGGGAAATGTATGAGGCAAGACCAAGCAAGCCATTCACATAGCACAGTGTCTGGCACAGAGTAGCACTTAACTAATGATTGTTGATCAGCATTCAGGACTACTGTATAGTTTGGATAGAGTAGAGAGTTTCTCTATGAGAATATTGGGAGACAAGACTAGAAAAGTAGTTTGAGGACAAGCTGAGAAGAATACTAAAGGAAACAAACTTTTTTTTTCCTTCCTTCCTTAAAATGGAGGATAAGATGTTTATCCTATATTCTATAGGTTTGGAGAGACAATGCCAGTTTTTGAGTAAGGAAATCACATGATCAAAGTAACATTTTAGAAAGGAATCTGGCAACAGTGTGTGCAATTTATGTTTTCTCTCATAATCGTTTTCTAGTTTTGTGTGTGTGTGTGTGTGTGTGTGTGTGTGTGTGTGTGTGTGTACACGTATGTATGTACTGCAGCTAGGTGGATGGCATTATTATTTAGGGATCTTCCATATAGGTTTAGGAATGACATCGTTTCCAAGACAAATATGATGTCATATGCATACTCATGCTCCTTTCTTTTCAAAATCTCTACCAGCAGCACAGGCTATTCCAAGGGTGGAGAAACAGTAGCCTCTAGGCCACATGTGGCCCTCTAGGTCCTTAAGTGTGGGCCTTTGACTGAAGGGCCACATGTAGCCTCGAGGTTGCAGGTTCCCCACTCCTCATCTATTTCTTAGTGATCTGAAAGCATACCTGGATATATCCAATATCTCTGTTGGCTCCTATATTCTCTGTCCCTTACTTCTTCTTTCCTCTCTTCCCCTCTACCCTCCTCTCTTTCTTCCCTCCTTCTCCCTGGCTCCTCTCTTCTACTCTCTCTTCCCCTTCCCTCTTCTCCTCCTTCCTTCCCTCCTCTCTTCTCCTCCCTTTCTTTTCTCCCTCTCTTTTCTCGCTTCTCCTCTCCTCTCTCCTTTTCTCCTCTATTTCTGCCTCCCTCTTCCTCTCATACTTTCTCTTTTCCTCTCCTCTCCCTTCTTAGATTTTAAGTTTTTAAAACACAAGGACTGTGTGTTTTATTATTTTTTTATCCTCCACAACACTTTGTAAAAAGTAGTTTCCCAATGGGTTTTGGTCAGGATTTTTTCTGAAATGATTGCTATATACTTCTACAGAGTAAAACTGGATATAATCTTGGGGTCTGGAAGCAGAGGCTCTGCCTGGTTATCCAGAAGATGACTTTTTCTCAGCCAAGCCAGTAGGAGCTGTGCTCAATCTGTGGCAGCTGTATATGTCTCCAATTTATACAAGCTAACACTCCACTATATTTAAAACCAATGATCACCTTGGAAATGTCTCAAGTCTCTTTCATGTCACATACCACATAGAACTGTATGGTTTAATCCTTTTTTATATAGATCAAGACCTGATAACTTGCTGCCAAATACTGATGGGAACATGCAGCAAATTAAATCACTGTGGTTTTCTTGCTACTTCCTTTGAAAAATATCACTGTTGGGTTTTTTTCTTAACTAATTCTCATATCCCCTGCTCTTTGGGGAAAAATTTTTTTTTCATAGCAGCAACTTGTGATAAATGAAAAACAGGGCCATGACTAATTCTCCACCTAAAATTTGATCACAAATGACCAGTAGATACTGGTTTTGGTGCCTATTGTTTTAGACATTGATGATTTAGACTCAAGAAGGTCATCCCATCTCAAGAAGAAAATCTTGCTTCTTGGAAATTACAAATATAAAATATCATAATGAAAAGATCATATAAATATCTAATCATAAATGTGTACAAGATAGAGAAAAATAATATTGTTGGGGTTAAGGAGAGTAGGGTAGAAGAGTCTGTTTCACATTACTCAAGCTAACTCTAAGAAGGATGGTAATTTAATGGAAATAAAACCCAACTAGAAGTCAGAAAAATGAAGTTTGTCTTTGTTCTGCTCTCTATATGAATATATGAAATCAGCGATAAAAAAAAAGGAGGTTGTACTAGGTGACTTCTAAGGTGCCTTCTAGACTTGAAATTCCATGATGCCTTTCCTTCTCTTTTCTCATGTAGCCATCACGCTGGTTAAGACAACTCATCTGAATTAATGCAGTAACCTCAGTTGGTCTGTAGGGACTCCATCCAGCTGCAGTGGTAGTCTATCCTGAAGCATGATTTTGACCATACTTCTCTGTAGGTCAAAAGCCTTCTTGGGGGTTCCCTATTACCTGTGTATGTTTTTCCTTAGTTGCTGAAGAAGACCATGCCATCAGAGAAATGATGACATGACTTGCACTTGACTTTGTTTTTGAGTGAGGGAGGGCTGTGAGGGTCACTAGCCTCACTTCTCCTCCAGAGCTATCTGAAATCAGTGACCAGATATTCACCAGGATGACTAGAGATGACCCAGGATGAGGCATTTGGGGTTCAGTGACTTGCCCAAGGTCACACAGCTAGTGAGTATCAAATGTCTGAGGTGAGATTTGAACTCAGGTCATCCTGACTCCAGCATTGGTGCTCTATCCACTGCATCACCTAGCTGCCCCTGGGTTCCCTATTATCTCTAGGACAAAACACAAACTCCTCTGTTTAAAATTTAAAGCCTTCCTCAATCTGGCTCCAACCTATCTAAAATATACCTCCCGTTATTCCCCCTCACACATTTAACATTCCATCTAAACTGCCTCTCTGGTCTCTATACCTGAGAGTACATTTTCTGCTAGGGGTCTTTACACAAACTGTAACGTATTCCTGGGAATGTTCTCTATCCCCTCACCCCTGATTCTTGGAATCTTTATCTGGACTCAAGTCTTGGCTCAAGAGCCACCCCCAACTTCCCTGATTTCTTGGTTTTTCATATTTACCTCCACTTACTTGCAAAATTACTTAGCATCTATTTTGCAAGTATTTTATTTTAAATTATCTGTAATTTAGTCCAAACCTCTCATTTTACTGGATGTACAACTGGTAAAGTGACTTGCCCTAAGTCACACACAAAGAGAGTTAATGGAGGCTAAGGATTTGAACTTATGTATTTTGACTTCAAATCGAATCAGTGCTCTTTCCCCCACATTACACCATCAATGCACATACAAGTATCTATGAAATATATGCAAATAATTTAAAGAGGTAGAGAGGGCTAGTAACTTGGGGGTAGAGGGAGGGCACATAAGTAAAGACCACATATAGGAAGGGACATTTGAGCGGAGTTTTGAAGGCAGTTTCTGAGACAGCATATTAAACAAGGAGAACTCCTTGAGGGCATTATATACAGGGAACAATTTTACAGGCTAATTTTACTGCAATGGAAGGGCATAAAGTAATATAAAGTAAGACTAGATAGGCAAGTGGAAGCTGGATTATGGTAAACTTTAAATGCCAGGCTGTGGATTGGTATCTTATTCTAGATGATGAAATAACAATTGACTCTTTTAAAGTAGGGTAGTAACATGGTCAGATCTATGTTCTAGGAATATCAGTTTGACAATATGCAAAGAATATGCAACTCAAAGTTCAAGCGCATTTACGTAAGTTTCTCCTCATAGTCTGAGAGTCATTACTTAACGCTTTGTTCCGGGTGAGAAACAGAGTTGGTAAGATTTGAGGAGTTTTCCTAGTTGTCTTCAGGTTCCTAGAGGGAGAGAAAGGCTCCAAGAAGGAATCAATATGCAGAAGAGTCCACATATCCCTAATTTCCAACTAGAGACTTTGGGGGGTCTCCCCTTTGGTGTTACTAAAGGCTCATGGGAAGCCAGGGACTAGGATTTTTCCTCTCCAAAGCTCTTGTCAACTCTACCCATCATATAGGCACTGACATTAAGATAATCATTCTCTAATGTAGTGTCTTAGCCAAAAGAGCTAGAGCTTTGGATATCCCGATTGGAAAGGAAGGACACTGGGGGCGATGAGCTCAGTTAGGAATTTATTGTGGGTATACCTTAAAGAATCACCCTCTTCTTCATTTTCAATGCTCAACAGAATTAGAAGACGCATTACTATAATTTTGTTTTTTGTAAAAACAAAATGTAGCCTAATGTAGTGATAGGATGCTAAGAATCAAGAAATTTGGCTTAAATTTTATTTCTAAGGTTTACTAGTAATATGGTAATAGAAATGTCTACAAATTTCAGTTTATTTGTAAAAAAGATTTCCCCTACAACCTACATCACAAATATAAAGTACGTTGTAAATCCTAAAGAAAAATAAAAGCACCATTATTTTCTTTATGAAATATGTAAAATATGCTTACTAAAAAGTGCTTTCAATTTAAAAACTACCAAAAGCTTAAAGTCAACTATCATTACAAATTTGCCACTTTTTTCATATGTAGAAAGTTAAAATTAAAATAAATGGCTTTAAATGACTGCAAACAGATGGCTTGCAGATTAGATGCAGTAATGTTAATATGGGAACAGATAAAAATTGCAACTAAGAAAATAGATCAGTCACAAAGCATATTTGCTTGATTATATTAGCTAAGAGGGCCCCTTTCGTTAATTGCTCCTCTCTGTAACTCTTTGATTCAATAAAAAAAAAAAAATACTGAATTCTAAAAAGAAAGTTGTTCACATGCATATAAGGATGAAAGAGACAAAAACAGTTACCAGTAAACAAATGGCATCAATAAAGATATAAAAGATCTAGTTATAAATGTCCCACAGCATTTTGCCATTCATTAGTGCTATAACAAATTGCAACTAAAGAAATTTGAAAAAGTCTCCTACGTAATTTATAAATCAGATGTTATTCCAAAGAACTTAAGAAATCTCAAAACTCCTTACAACATGTTGTCAAACTACATAGAAAATTCATAGAAGGGCCATCATCAGCCACTACTTGGACTGCTACAACTGCATGCCTCAAGTCTTTCCATTTCATTTAGATGACAAGGTGATTTTCCCAAGGCACAGGTATGACCGTGTCATTTCACCTCTGACCCTTTACATGTACACTCAATAAACTTCAGTGGCTCCTTCCCTATTACCTCAGGGATCAAATATAAAATTCTTTATTTGGTGTTTAAAGCCCTCACTACTGTCTCCTTTCCAGTCTTCTTACACTACTAATTTCCACTCACTCTGATTCAGCTATTTGCGGTTTCTCAAACAGAAGCCCAAACTCATCTCTAATCTCAGAGCCTTTCACAGTACCTCTCATGCCTGTTATGTTCTGCCCCTTTCTCTCCACTTCCTGGTTCCCCTGGCTCCTTTTGACCCAGCTCAAAATCTCACCTTCTGTAGGAGCTTTCGCACACAACCTTTCCATTCTACCCCCCTTAAAAATGTTAAAGCTTTATTAGGGTAACTCCTTTCATGGAAGAGCAACCTGTAGAGAATGTCTTCTGTGCATGTCCCCTAATATGTCTTACATAACTGAAAATGTGCTGGCAAGTTGCCTGAAGGTCCTGGCTAAGAAGACCATTAAGCTGATGGTGTAATGCTCTAGGCTTAATTTGAATTCCTGAGCCAACACTTCTAACAGCATTCATTTTCCCTTAGGGAGGGAGATCCTGTTACCTGGTGACATACAGTTTCTTACCAACTTGCTTTCTCTTCTGATTTTTTTGTTTTTTTTTCTTTTTGCCTTAAGCACTCACCTATTGCCAAGCCTTTTTGTTTTGTTTTGCTTTTTTGCCAAGACTTTTTAAGACACATAAATTTTGAGAGGGAATGTTTACACATAAGGCAGAAAAAAAGTACAAAAGGAACTCAAAACCCCTAAAGGGTTTTTTTTCCTTTTTTTTTCAGATCAATAACTATTGAGTATCCACTATAAGCAAAGCACTCTGGTGAATGCTATGGAGAAGAAATGATCTGTTTTCAAAGAGTCTACCATATTATTAAGGAAATATGACATGGTGACAAGGTGGGACTGAAAGTCAGGATGCATGAGTTAGAATCTTTACTTTACTGACTAACCATGTGACCCTGGGGAAGTAACTTAAATGCCTCAGTACCTCAGTTATCTCCTTTGTGAAATAAGGAAAATATTTGTATTTTCTACCTCACTGGGAAGAAAGCACTTTGCAAATATTTCCGTAAAGCACCATATCAAAGTCACATACTATTACTACTATTCTTGCTACGATGAACCTGAAACAATTAGAGAATGACAGATGGGAATTTTAGTGATGTTAATTCGAGGATGATGAACACTGGAGGGAGAAGAGAGATCCAGATTGGCTGATGTTGCCTGTTCATGCAGAAGTTCAATGCGCACTAATCCTAACTTTGTGAAGGAAAACAACTTCATTTCCTCAAAAAGAATCTTTATGATTTATGTTACAGTTTGGCATTAAGTTAAAAAAGCATAAATCGCAAAGATGAACATAGAGCACTTCTGCCAAACATCTACATCCCCTCTTTTAAATCACTATAAAATTTTAGTAGTTCTTTCAATTAAATCTCCACTACAGGGACAGCAACTTACAACACTTGTAGAAACTAGGAAAAAAACTGCAGAGAAAGAAGAAAAGAAAATGAGAAACAGAATCAGAATTTGGAAAGGAAAATAATGGATTAAAAAAGGTAAGTCTATCTATGTACCAAAAAGATAATCAGGTAACTGAAAAGGGAAAAAAGACTAGTCATAAAGCACATGATTTTACAGGGCAGGAAGCATACCTTCAAGATAATCCAATACCTAAGAGAAAACTGACAACCTGCAGTCTAGTAGGAGATTTATGGAATGCACACCATTTCAAACCCAGCTAACATGGCATCTTGGCAAATGTTCAAAGAACTAAACTATTTTGTGACATAAAAAAGAATGTAATATGTTTAATAACAACTATTTTCTTCCATAATTTAACAATTAATCAAAAGGGAAGATTAAAATATTGTCATAATAGACTGAACATTTATTGTAAAGACAAGAAGTTTTCTACAATATTAGAATGGATCTGTGATCTCTTTGAAGTGGGTATTTTCTCTAATGATGTAGCTCTCAAGCCACTCATGCCAACCCATCCTATATAACTCATTCATGCCTTCTTGTAAATTCTCTATGAGACAAACTCTACCCAAAGTGCTGGGAGTCTTCCTTGGGTTCTCTTTACATTACATGGGTAACCATGGGAACACCTCCACTATCCATTGCTTATACCTCACTCTTGCTTCATGATCAAAACATTTTGGGAAGGTGACACATTTTTCTTTTGACATCCTTTGTATCACTTCTTGGGCATAATTCACATCTGTGATAATGCTGAAAAAGTAATAGCTAGTGGTTATATAGTGCTTTAAAGTTTGCAAAGCATTTTAAATATATTATCTTGTTTTACCTCACAATACCACTGGGAAACAGGTGCAACTATCATTCCTATTTCACAGATAAGAAAACTGAGGCAAAGAGCTATGAAGTGTCTGAGGCAGGATTTGAACTTCTGTCTTCCTGACTCCAGCTTCAGCACAAAATAGTGAAAGCCAGTTGCCTTGATACTCTTTATACAAGACTTTTCATACCAGCCACATGCCTTTCCACTCTCTTTGGTATATATTCCACTCCAATCTTGCAAACACTGTTGTATTTCAGGGATTACAGGCATGTATCAGAATTAAATGTATATAAAAGGCGGCATGGTGGAGAGGAGAAGTTGTAGTTTCAGGAAGAAATTCAGAGTCATTTGAAGTACTGTTTAATTTTTAAAAGGCAATCCAACTTATTCTCCTCATACATGTATAGATTGAACAATGATTCATTTATGTGCTCAGCATTGTTCTAGCTGTTTACATTTATTAACTTTATATTTATTCTGTGTGTATATGCATATGTGTTGTTCTTACTTCATTTTCAAAGAGGATCAATGATATCACAGGTTGTGTCTCATGATTAAAATACCATACGTATATGTATACACACACACACACACACACACGATATACTTTTCAAGCTCATTTACTACAATTAGAGACTGTTCAATTTCAGGCAGTGGATAGAGAGATGAGGGCAAATTCAGGACGATGCAAGTTCAAATTTGGCCTTAGGGACTTACTAGTTATGCATTGGCAAGTCATTGTCTACCTCTGTTTCTCCATCTAGAAAATGGGGTTAATAATAGCACCTATACCCCAGGGTTTCTGTGAGGAGAGAATGAGATGATACATGTAAAACACTTTGCAAATCTTAAAGAGCTATATAAATGCTAGCTTTTGTTAACACATCATTATTTATTCTTCATACTGCCCGGAACGTAAGAGGTACTTGATAAACATTTGTTGATTGACTGATGGATTGATTTAATACCATCCTTAACTTCAAGGAACTTAGTGTCAGTAGTATTTTGGGGTGACAATAGTAGTAACAAAAATAATTAGCATTGATATAGGACTCTTTGTGGAGCCAGAGGGCATGAAATATGCAGGCATTCACAAGTCTAACCAAGTACTTTACATGTTCACATGAAGCATCTCCTTTCATCCTCACAACAACCCTGAGAAGTAGGTACTACTATTGTCACCCACTTTTTACATATGAGGTAACTGAGGCCGAGAAAATTAAGTGATTTGCCCCGGTTCATACAGAGAGTACACATGTAAGGCAAAATTTGAATTCCGATCTTCCGGAATTAAGCCAGTACTCTACTCATTGCATCACCTAGTGGTACCACTGGAGATCGCTAACAAGTTCAGAAATCAATAGTGTCCTAAAGACTCTCTGAATACAAGCTAAGAATTGACTTTCACCCAAATGGAGAGGTGCAGTTGTCTAATCCTCCAAACTCCTTAAACCTGAAGACCAGTAAAGGAGAAGGTGAAAGACTGAGTAGGCAATCTTTCTCCATTCTGCTGCTTAGAAATAGTATCACTGTTATGCAGCAATTCTTAGGGATCACAGAATAAATGATTGATATGCATCCATTGAATAGCAGGAAAAGAATGTCTCATATATGTTGACAGAATCACATAGTGTATCATGAGCAGAGTTAGTCCTTCTGCATGTCCTGACCTATATCTTGTCACTGGACCCAAATTGGCTCTAGAGGAGAAAGTGAGACTGGTGACTTTGCACAGCCCTGCCTCACTTAAATCCAATTCATTTACAGATCATGGCATGACCTTGCTGATGTCATGGTCCTCTTCAAGAACAAAGGACAAACAACAACATTAATCCTTCAGCATACCCCACAATAGCACTTGAAAGTGGTAGGAGCTGTCCAGCTGAAAGAACTTCAGAAGAAACTAGAAGTCAGGGCTGTCACACACCAGCATAAAAATATGCATGTTCTCACAAGTCAAATGAGTAAAGCAAACTGAGATAGCATTATTACATACTCATTCCTGAGTAATTACAACATGAATCCCAAATGTTGCCTCTTGGAACTCTTCTCACAAAATTTAGCGTGACTCCTCATTTTGATCCTTATTTTAGTCCTAACTCTACTGAAACCCAGTTTCTGTCCTTTTCATCTTCAAAATATATTTGCATTAGGTCTTGAAATTAGATTGCTTACAATAGGATTCTGGCTTTTTAGTTTAACCTTTTAGTTTAATCTGCATCATTAAAATTTTCTCTATCACTTTTTAAAGTCATGACAATCAACAAAACAATAAAACAAGGCCTGATTTGTAGTATTCTCTGATTTCTGAAGTGTGAATAATCAATTTTTTTCTCATGATTTTTCTCATTAGTAAGAAACCTATCTTGGCTCATTGAAGGATGTAAAATTTTATTCAGCTAAGAGGTGTCTTTAGAGAACTCCATTCTTTTTTCAAAAGAGGTGTTGTATAAACAATTATTAATTGTTATTTATTAATTAATTTAATGATTACTTATTAATTTTAATGATTTATTTTATTATTATATTATCATAATTTAATTTATTAATAATTTATTGATTAATAATTATTAAAATTATTACATAAGAAATGGACATCTTCTGTATCACTAAATTTTATCACTTGAAAATTTATTTTAAGAATAACACGTTTAAAATACATGATACACTATAAAATTCAAAGAGGAAATTAGAAAGTTAATAGCCTTCTGCAGTATAATACAGTATTACATAACAGCATTTAAATTTTGGGTACAATGTATCAGCTAGTAATACTTAACTTCCATAATATATTCTCAAATATAACAGTGAAATCACTGAGGCTATTATATAAGCAAGGCAATCCTATACAGCACATCACCTAAGAAATTCCCTGTTATTTAATTCCATTCAAACCAACAAATACTTATTAAGCACATACATTTACTAGGCCATGGGGACATAAACACAATAATATATGAGACCAGCAATGTAAACAGTCATGTACCAACCAGCCTGCACATTCCAAGTATGAAATTTAAATTTTCAAAATATAACTAAAGGTGCTTGAAGAAAGAATGCTTTCAATAATCCCCTGGTCCTGTATGAAGCAGACATCAACTTTTCTTATAGCATTTATCTGGGTCCCTACAAACTGTCAAAAGAAAGTAATATTCCTGTTCAGAGTCTATTACATGTTTATTTCAAGATAGAAGGATAATTGATCTATATTTGAATCACAGGATGTTGTATTACCTGACAATTTTTCAATATGCCCCATAACAACTTTTTTAAGTACAAGGTTATCTAGAATTTCAGGTTGGGGCCATATCCAACCTTTCACTAGAATACTAGAGAGGAGAGACTTATGGTTGTCCAGTTCAATCGTATTCCATCCTTTTCCTCAGGAAGGTGCTGAGCAGGTCATTATTAAATAGGTAAGAGATCAAAAAGGCTTTCAGAAGGCTGTATTTTGTCTCTTTGGAAGCTACTCCAGAAATCATTGCTCACACAGAAATTTAAACTGAATAAGACAAAAAGGAACTAAGAGGGAATAAAATCAGAATGTGCATAAAATACTACAGGAATCAAAAATAACTAAATCAGGAGGCCAACAACGTATGTATTTTCATTAATTATTTCTCTTCATATAAAATATGTTTAATATACATATATAATGATATATGTTGGAAACTATGCAAACTTGCAAGTGCTATATAAAGATCTGACTGAATTTGATTTTTTCTTCTGTTGCTTTAATTTCTCGCTAATGAAACATATTGCACAGGCTCAGAACATCAGTAATTCGGTATCAGATTTTTGAGGTTTGAAGTGGTAAGGGAAATGATTATGTCATTTTTCTATGGTCTACATGGTTACTCACCCTAAGAAGCCTCAAAGAAACAACAGAATTCCAGTACTTTGGCCATTATGTGACCAGAGAAGGTAAATAAAGAATTGGCAGTTCCTTCTAAAATGGTCACAAAGCTGGAAAATGGATATTCTATGTCACTTATTTAAATTAAACTTGGGTATCATATGCATGACAAGAAATAAGTTCCTTGAGCCAAAGCATCATAAAAAGCTCAGTATCACTGGCACAGCAATGAGAGACTTGCTGAATTTTTATGACTCTCAATGTAGAAAACTAGTCGTGTTTCCTTCAAAAAAAAAAAATTAAAGGGGCAATGTGTCTGCCATCATAAAATAGCATGTTTTACTCATCTTCCCTCATTTGGTAACATGAGGAACATATAGATTCGCATTTCTAAATTTCAGAAAACCATAGGTTTGGGGCAAAAATTGTTTTTGTGTAGACTCTTCGTATATCAAGAATAAGTGATTTCACTGAAATATAAACTCCTTTACCTGATACATTTCACAAATCCCTTAAGCCATACTTGATGGTCCTTATGAACTGATGAAACAAAAAAGATTTAGAAGATGATGTGGTTAGCTTTGATATAAAACCCTCAATTTAATAGACAATAGACATACAGTCTTCTGCCAAGTTCATACTCAGAGCTTTTCCTGAGCTTATATTTTGAGGGCATGTCTTTTAAGAACTTAGGGCCACCTTCATGCCATGATGAAAAATCAGAATACAGGGATAGCTCATTTTATTGCACTTTGGAGATATTGCATCTGGGGTTTTGTTTTTACAAATTGAAGGTTTGTGTCAACCTTGCAATGAGCAATCTATTAGCACTATTTTTCCAATAGTAGTTACTCGCATAGTGTTTCTGTGTCATATTTTAGTAATTATCACACTATTTCAAGCTTTTTCATTAGTATTATTTCTGTTATGATGGTCTTTGAAATTACTTTTGTAACCATACCCATATAAGATACTTTTGTAACATTCCAACCATGCCCATATAAAATGGAGAACTTAATCAATAAATGTGTGTGTTCTGACTACTCCATTGACTAGTCATTTCCCAATCTCTCTCCGTTTTCGCAGGCCTTCCTATTATCTAAGATACCACAACAGTGACATCCAGCCAGTTACTAACTCTACCATGACCTCTAAGCGTTCAAGTGAAAGGAAGAGTCAATCAATGCAGCAAACTTCTTGTCTTGTTTTAAGATATTGCCACAGACACTCCAACCTTTAGCAACCACCACCCCGATCATTCAGCAGTCATCAACAATTAGGCAACACCCCCCACCAGTCAAAAGATTACCATTCTCTGAAGGCTCAGACATGATGATGACCATTTTTAAAGTAATAAAATATTTTTAATTAAGATATGTACATTTTTAAGACACAATACTATCACACACTTTATACAATACGATAGAGTGTAAACATAATTTTTAAATGCACTGGGAAACCAAAAAATCCATGTGACTCAGGGAAACAAAACAAAATTGTGTCACTTGCTTTACTACAATATTCACTTTATTGCAGTGGTCTGGAACCAAACCTACAATATCTCTGAGGCATGCCTATGGTACTTTCATTAAACTATTTAAATATATTTAATATAAAAACATATTACAAACAGCCCTTCCATACAGTGACACGTTGAAACCGGAATTCCATATGTGTGACTAAATGTCAATTATTATGAGTGCTAAATCATACAAATTGAATGACTTGTAAATTTTATTTATATACTTAATTTCTTTCCCTAATGAAACTTCCTAGATAGAATCAATAACATCAACAAATATATATCATAATATCCAAACCATAATCATCATCTCATAAAACTGAGGTTTAAAATGTTCAATGTGTGGTCCTCATCATTTCTCTTTGTTATGAGAAGTTGTTAAGCCCTAAACAAAGTTTCAAGAAAACAATGAGTATTCCAGTGCTGTGGAAATGCTGTCACTGGTGAATGTAGGGCTTCCATTAGCAAATCCTGTACTTCCAGCATGGCCACAAATTTGGAAAGAAATTGTGGTAGGTTTAAAGAAAACATGGCAAGAGACCCAAGTAAGCAAAAATCATTCCAATGATATTTAAGGATAAAAATGGAAAGAAGACAAAAAGCAGAGGAAACATGGAAAAGATGTGTAAAGATTACTCTGACAACTTTTTTCCGCCATTAAGGAAAACAGAACTACCCCACTTGCAATCCAATATAATAGTGATGGATGTGCTTATGGAGGACACAGAAATGGCACAAAAGAGAAGTAAAAAATGCAGCCGAATTAGAACCAAATATACATGGAGGAGAATCATGGTAGAGACAACAGAATTCTGAGGATACTGAAGGAACAATTCACAAGACATCGAAAAAGAAGGGAAAGATATCAAAGATGCAGAAATACCCCCCGAACCTAAATATTATTTATGCCATAATGCCCAGCAAATGCCATCATCTACTAACATGCACACCTAATTCTTTAACTATAGAATAATCAAATTAATATTTATATAGTGCTTTAAGGTTTGCAAAATGCTTTATACATTTGAGAATCTTCCATTCACATATACAGGCCATCTTCAATGAGGTCATCGGATTTTATGACTGATATTCCTCAGTAAACCATCTTTTTTACCTTCATGCAAATGAGAAGGTAAAATCTTACTCTTTTATTTTTCTTTTAAAAAATGTGATGCACTAAAGTAAAACACTGCCTTACAGTCTCACTTCCAAAAAGGTAACTCACCTCAGATCAGGTATTTTAGCTCATCTCTTTATTGTTATGTCTCCATTTGCTATACACTTCTGTTTCTCAGGCTGCTAGGTGGTACAGTGGACAGAGCACTAGGTGGGGAGACAGGAATACCTGTCAAATCTGACCTCAGACACTTATTAGCTGTGTAACTCTAGCCAAGTCACTTCACCCTGTTTGCCTCAGTTTCCTCACCTGTAAAATGAGAGGAGAAGGGAATGGCAAACCACTCTGCATCTCTGCCAAGAAAACCCCAAATGGGATCACAGAGAATTAGACAAGACTAGAAAATGGCTTAACAACCCTCTGCAATAAATTAAACTCTTGGCTCCTCCATCCAGGTGCTAGCGCTTTCTCCCCACTAGATAAGAGCTAGTTTTCAAAATCTGTTTTGAGTATGTCTATATATGTACATGCAATTTCTCACTTTAGAATATAAGGCACTGGAGGGCAGGGACTGTTTACTTTTAATCTCTGTATTCCCAGCCCAAAGGCATAGTTCCTGGAACATTGTAGGTACTTAATAAATGCCTGCTGATTGATTAATTAGAAGAATAAAGCACTATGTAAATGTCAGCTCTTATTACTATTAGCTATTACCACTATCATACAGTAGAAAAATAACTTTCCAGATATTGAATAATTTGCAAATCACTTTGGATGTCCCTTGTTTTCACTGAATGTTGGGGATGAAACGATGAAATAAGACCTAGCCCTATGGTCAAGAAGCTTCAACTTTTATGAAGGTAGTGGAAATACAAATACATATATAACTATAGTACAAAGCAGACTACCATGAAAGCAAAGAACAGAGAAAAATATAATTTTGCCAGTTTGAGGCTAGAAATATTATTTGCACCTTGAGGCTTCAGAGAAAAGGTGGCATCTAAGTCCAGCAGGTTGCAGGGTAAACAGTCCATTCCAAGCAAGAGGGATAGTGTTAGCAAAGGCAAAGACAAGAGAAAGCAAGGAAGGTAGGTTAGTTTAGCAAGAATATAGGATCCATGAAGGGAAGTAGTGTAAAAATTTGAAATCTCAATTGGAACTACATAGGGAGTTTGTTCAACAGGCAGCACAATCCCTGAAAGCTTTTCGAGAGGAAGCGTGATATGATGACATAGTGAAATGGGTACCATGGGAAGTCAGGTGAAGGACTGGCCTGGTAAGGAAAGATCTTAGGGGCAGAAAAAAAAATAGGAAACTATTTGAGGAGCCTAGTCCAAAGGCAACAAAGGGAGAAACTAAGGTAATTATAGTTGGAATGAAAAAGAGGGGACAGAATACAAGGAATACTGTTTAGCTCATGAAATATGGGTTTTAAAAACGTTATCATATTTGGTTATAAGGAGATAATAGCTGAAATGAACAGTTTCAGGAGTGACAGAAGCAGAAACCTCTGTGTGAGGGTGGTGGGGAAAAAGATGTATTCCTCTATCATCCTTTTCAATTGCTACCCGTACAACCATAAGTTTCAGAACTAAATTAACGAAAAATTTAGTACAAAAGCATTCTTCTTATTATCTCTAGCTTTCAATCTTTCCCCTCTAAATTTTAAAATGATATCATTTTAAGAATGGGAAATTGTTTTGTCTTCAACAAATAACTTACAGGAATTGGCATCTGTGATGAATGTGACAGGCAGTCAATGAAAGATGAATAAAAGAATTGTTATTCATCAATGAATGATAAATTGAAGTTATTAAAAATTAATAGTGGATTAATATTACGTTCAGTAGCTTCTACTCTTGGGAGTAGGAGCAGATAAAGATGGGTGTTAAACAGACATGGGAGATTAGTAGCTCCAAAATCAAATGGCCATTGGACTGAAGTGTAGAATACAGTATATTAAATGAGTCCAGAACTATAAAAATAAAGAGGGATCACAGAACTGAAGCTCAGAATGAAGCTAAAGGACAAGTTTGGAGAGGGAAGTGGAGGCCCAGAGATTGTTTTTTGGAAAAAAGAATCTCAGAGGTCAGGTGAAATAATTTTAAGCATTTGCTCTGTGAAATTTACTTATGCTTAATTTTTACTTTTTTAAAGAATATAATTTATTTTTCAGTTTTTAACATACACTTCCACAAGATTTTGAATTCCAAATTTTCTCTCCATCTCTCCCCTCTCCCCACCCATGGACAGCATATACCTCCAACCACCCCTTTCCCCAATCCGTCCTCTCTTCTATCACCTCCCCTTCTCCCATCTCCCCACCTTCTATTTTCCTATAGGACAAGATAGATTTCTATACCCCATTGCCTGTACAACTTATTTCCCAGTTGCATCCAAAAACAATTTTTAACATTCTTTTTTAAAGTTTTGAGCTACATACTCTCTCCCTTCCTCCCTCCCTACCGACACTCATTGAGAAAGCAAGCAATTCAGTATAGGTCATACATGTGTAGCCAGGCAAAACACTTCCATAGCAGTCATGTTGCAAAAGACTAACCACATTTTCCTCTGTCCTGTCCTGCCCTCCATTTATTCTATTCTTGCCTTTGACCTGTCCCCCCAAAAGAGTGCTTGCTTCTGATTATCTCTTTCCCCAATTTGTTGTTCCTTCTATTATCTTCCCTCTCCTATCCCCTTCACCCCTGCCTTTCTGCAAGGTAAATAGATTTCCATACCCAATTGAGTGTATGTCATTCTCTCCTTAAGCCAAATTCCATGATAGTAAGGCTCACTTATTCCCTTTCATCTCCCCCCTCTTCCCCTCCATTGTAAAAGCTTTCTTGCCTCTTTTATATGAGATAATTTGCTACAGTATACCTCTCCCTTTCTCTTACTCCTAGTATATTCCACTCAACAGTAAATTTCATTTTTTATAATATAATACATATTATAAATATATATAATAAATAATATAATAAAAAAATTATTTATTTACTTCCTTCATGTTCAGCTCACACTGTTCCATAAATATATATATATACACATATGCATATACGCATACACCCATATACATACAAATATGCATACATGTATATAATATACACATACATGCCCATATATGCTTACATACATATCCATACATATATACATACATATGTGTGTATATATATGTATATAGACATATGTATAAACACACAGATATTGATATATAGCCTCCTACTACCCTAATACTAAAAAAGGTCTCATTAGCTACAAATATCCTCTTTCTATGTAGAAATGCAAACAGTTCCTTATAGTTTTTCTTTCCTGTTTATCTTTTCATGTTCCTCTTGATTCTTGTACTTGAAAATCAAATTTTCTATTCAGCTCTGGTCTTTTCAGTGAGAATGCTTGGAAGGCCTCTAATTCATTGAAATTCCATTTCTTCCTGTATTATTATTGAAGTATTATCCTCAGATTTTCTGGGTAGGTGATTATCAGTTTTAATCCTATCTCCTTTGACCTCTGAAATATCATATTCCAAGTCCTCTGATGCCTTAGTATAGAAGCTGCTAAGCCCTGTGTTATCCTGATTGTGTTCCCACAATATTTAAATTGTTTCTTTTTGGCTGATTGTAATATTTTCTCCTTGACCTGGGAATTCTGGAATTTGACTATAGTATTCCTAGAAGTTTTCCTTTTGGGGTCTCTTTCATGAGGTGATTGGTGAAGTTTTTCCATTTCTATTTGACCCTCTGGTTCTAAAATACCAGGGCAGTTTTCCTTGATAATTTTTCAGGAGATGATATCTAGGCTTTTTTTATCATGGTTTTTAAGTAGACCAATAATTTTAAAATTATCTCCATTTTCCAGGTCAGTCTTTTTCCAATTAGATATTTCACATCATGTTCTATTTTTTTCATTATTTTGGTTTTGTTTGATAATTTCTTGATTTCTCCTAAAGTCATTAGCTTCCAACTGCTCCATTCTAATTTTTAAAGAACTATTTTCTTCAGCAAGCTTTTGGACCTCTTTTTCCATTTGGCTAATTCTGTTTTTAAGGCATTCTTCTCCTCATTGACTTTTTGGACCTCTTTTACCATTTGGGTTAGTCTATTTCTAAAGGTGTTATTTTCTTCAGCATTTTGGGGGGTCTCCAACTGTTGACTTGATTTTCATGGTTTTCTTGGTATCACTTTCATTTCTCTTCCAAGTTTTTCCTCTACTTCTTTTACTTGATTTTCAAAATTCTTTTTGAGCTCTTCCATGGCCTGAGACCATTTCATATTTTTTGTGGAGGCTATAGATGTAGGAGCCTTGACCTTGCTATCTTCTTCTGGTTGTATGCTTTGGTCTTCCTCTGGTTGTATGCTTTGATCTTCCTCATCCAAAAAGATGGAAGAAAGTACCTTTTCACTAAGACAGTAACCTATAGCCTCATTTCTCCTCTCACCCTTCTGGGCATTTTCCCAGCCAGTTACTTGACTTTTGAGCCCTTTGTCAAGTGGAGGCTATACTACCCCAAGCATCAGAGGATTTATGCAGCTGTTCTCTGAGATATGCCTAGGGACCTGTAAGTTCTCAGTTCTCCCAAAGTGACATAGTCAAGGGAAAGGTGTTTACTCCTCTCCTGGCCTGTTCTCTATCTGTAAGAAACCACAAGTACTCTTTTCTGTCCTGGAACTGCCAAAGAGGATTTCCTCTCCACAGTCATCACCAGCTCCCTCACACCAGCGCTCCTCCTTACCCCAGGACCACCACTCAGGACTGAGACCTAGATCAGCTACTTGATTCCCCCATCCCCACCATCTGTAAACAGAGAGTTTCAAAAGTGACCACTTCTGTGGCAGTGGCCACTGCGACTCTGGGGTTGAATCTAAGGCAGTACCACATTACCCTCTCACCCAGATTAAAGACCTTTTTCACTGACCTTCAAAGCTGTCTTTAGTGTTAAGAAATCTGGAAATCTCAGCAGCTGTCTATGATTCCACACCAAGAAGACTACTCCAGTCCTGTCTATGCTGGAGTGACTCAGGCTGGGCTGCACTCTGTTCTCAGTCAGGTGCAATAGAACCTTCCTGTCAGCTTTCCAGGTTGTCTGAGGCTGGAAATCTGTTTCACTCTGTCATTTAGTGGCTTCTGCTGCTCTAGAATTTGTGTGGAGCCATTGTTTACAAGTATTTTAAGGGCTTTGTGGGGAGAGTTCAAGCAGATCCACGCTTCTACTCTGCCATCTTGGCTCTGTCCCTCTTAATTTTTTCATAAAGAAGAAAATGAATCATTCCAACTCTCTTCCTTTTCGAACAACAATTATCAGATTGCTTTTTCTAAATAGAGGAAGTCACTATTATTGTTTTTTCTTTAACATATATTTGACTATTTTTATTTTTTTCATTTTCATACAGACACACATGATAAATGCTAATATTTACAATTGCCCAGGGCTGAAGGCCTACAACCATAGCAGGATATAATAACAATTCATCAATTAAGCAATTATGCTTACTTGTATTTCCTTTCTATAAATTCACTGTGACTTTGTCATAATATTCCATGCAATGTTATGCCTGGTTAACTGTGCAAAAATATTCAGTGGAAGACATTTATTTCTTATAAAATCCAAATAATAGTTTATTAATAGCAGCTATATGCTTAAATAATTAAAGTGCAACTTGCCAGATAAAGGAACAATTGGTTTGTTTGAAATAAATGAAACAAAGTATAATTTTGAAGCTACTAATTGTTTTTCTCAGTGGGGTTTAATTATCTATTCTTGCTCTTTTACCATTTAGTGCTATTGGGACCATGCATATGGGTTCAATCCTTCAATGGATAAACATCCAGTGCAACACATGTGTATGGAAAATTTTCGGCAAAGGATAAAAAAAAATCTAGTTATACTACTGCAGAAGTCTCCTTAAAATGACTTAATCTTAGAAAAAAACAATCTGAGACTATGGAGAACAAACTAAACATTTTAATAGTTATCTGAACATCATAGTTATTAGTAGTTCTACTTCACCATCAGTCTTAAATGAAATGGAGCTCATTAATATTTCCAACCATTTCTGTTTCTACTTGGGTTAAAATTCCTATAAGAATAAATTCTCTAGGGAAATTATGCTCTTTTACTTTCAGGCTCCATTTGAAACAGGAAGTATCAGGAGTAAAATGAAAAAAATACTAAAAGACTTATCCAAATATTTTTGAAGCTGCAAAAATATTCAGTGTAAGTTTTGGGCAAAGGTACAAATTGCTTTTTATTTTGAAAAAATTGGCTCACCCGTCTTGGGTTTACATTGGAAAAACCATCTGAACATGAGCTCGGCCCTGTTAAGTGTTGTAGACTTGCTTTTATAATACAATTGGGATTTGTCTGGAGCAACGGATTTTAACACCACATCTTCATTCCATATTTCTATTTTAAAAAAGGAAGAGCCCATTAGCAAAGCAATAACACCAAATTCTCAGGAAACAGAACTCAGGCTGTTGCTTTTTGTATTTTATTTACTGTAGCAATGTACTCCAACAAAAGTCATTTATTACACAAAAAAGATAAAGATGAAGATGCTGATCCAAATTCACTGCCTGTCTGCCATTCCTATTTCCCAGTATTTTCCTCCCTAGGCATTATTTTTTACAAAGTAGTATTTTATTGAAAGGTTTGTTAATATGCTAGACTAATTCGGAGCAACATTTTGATATCTATAGTCCACATAATAAAAAAAAATATACTAACACTAACATGACAAATCTTGGACAACATGAATTTCTTAAGAATATAACAATGGAGTCCATGTAGCTCTGTGAAATCATGTCTTACCGATTTCCTAAAATCTGGGTCTCAGATTTTGTTTATACTAACAGAATGTTTTGCCTTGAGCACAGGAGGAAAATAATTCTATAGAGAGAATTAAGGTCAACCACAATATCTGTGCAGGTATAAGGTTGCCACCAAGAGGTGACAGATGCAAGTCTTTTTGAAGCAGGCAGTCACAGAATATGCCAGTGTCCTCTCCATCTCAGGTTTGTAGGATTATGAAATTATAGGTGCTGGGGGAGCTGAAAGATCACCTTGTCCAACTTCATCTTTT
This sequence comes from Potorous gilbertii, assembly GCA_028658325.1. Taxonomy (NCBI): domain Eukaryota; kingdom Metazoa; phylum Chordata; class Mammalia; order Diprotodontia; family Potoroidae; genus Potorous; species Potorous gilbertii. Next base: position 26,428 of record JAQQSK010003330.1, read on the forward strand.
TTAGGTCTAGGCAATGTGCTGTGGTGAAACTAACACCTGATTGGGAATCTAGAACCCACGGTTCTAATCCAAGCTCAGTGACAATTGTATGACTTTAGGCAAGAATTTTAAACTATAACTCTCTCAGTATTGTTTTTGTTGTTAGTTTAGATTATCCTTTAAGGAACAGTCAGAATTAGGGGTTTTGGTGCCTGAGGCAGGAAGCACATATGAGCCCTCAATTCAACTATGTAATTCATGATGTGAAAAATAGTATAAGTAATTAAGACATATTCAGTGGAGAGTAATAGGTAATTAGTTAATGTAATGACACAGAAAGATTTCATTAACAACGAGAGCTAACATAGTCCTATTTTATCTAATAATTCTTGCTAATTAGGTGCTCATTAGGTTCAGTTGTTTCAATGCTGCTGGAGTACGTGTTAATTTGGGGGGATCTTTAGTTTCATGGGTAAAACCCAGGTTGTTACAATTCTACTCTAAGATTACTTTGAGATGATAAAATATGTAGACCCGAAGCATCTATCTTACAACGTAAGATGTCAGACTTTGGGAAAGAGTCAGAGTGACCCCCATGTTTTAACCTCGCTCAACCATTGGGTATAGGGTTCAGAGAGCTTTCAACTCTCAGTCCCTTTACGACTAATTCCATCTCTTGCAAACTAAGACTATCACCTGAGGGCTACTCCGACGTCCTAATGATGCTATAATGTGAGGAGCCTGTTGCTGTTTAGTTATTTCTAATTCTTTTATTCTTAGTGACCCTATTAAGGGTTTTCCTTGCAAGGATACTGGATTGGTTTGCCATTTCCTTCTCTAGCTCACTTTATAGCTGAACAGCTGAGGCAAACAGGTGACTTGACCAGGGTCACAAAGCTAGCAAATATCTGAAGATGGATTTAAACTCATGAACATGAATCTTCCTGATTCCAAACACAGTGCCCTTTCCACGGCAACACCTAGGAGTGGAGCTAAGGAGACATGAATACCACCTCCTCCTTGACAGGTTCACCAGTCAGTGTTGTCTTACCCTAATGTGTAAATTGTTTTACTGCTGTCTGATAAAGGTAGTTCCAGTTTAGAATTTGGAGGCCAATGCCACTACAGCTGACTGATGTCTTGTGTCAATAAGTTTCTTTTATCTTATTTCCTGAATTTGCCTTTAATTTGACCAAATGAAATTTTCTTTTTTAACAATTCTATGCATCTTTATAGCTAAGTATGTACTGTAGTGACTAAATCTTGAGCATATCCTTTGATAATTCTAGCAATGGCTATACTTTTTCTCTATACCATTAATTAACTCTCTTCTAGCCATAACCAGATGTTCTTGTCATTTTTGAATGATCACCTTTTAAAAACCTTCAGTTCCCACAGTCACAGAAATAAATGGCTTCTTGCACCTCCCTCTCTTGGCATTGGAGTCATTTTTTCCATAATTCATTTCAGGTGTTCATTTACTGAGTTTTTAAAAAACACCATTTGCAAAAGATGTCTTAAGAACTAAAGGAAAAAAAAAAGGAACTTGTTGGCTAGCAGAAAAAAAATTTGATTAGAATTCAATAAACTTGTGTCAGTGGCTCCCCTCTGTCGTTGTAGAAGTCTCAAATAAGATACTTAATAGGGAGCTGTTCTCCTTCTCCAACCATAAAATGGATCCAATAGGCTTACAGGAATTCAGTGGAATAAGGTATCTATATATAAACTGTAGAGTTATTTTGCCTGCTTGCGGGTAATGGGCCAAATGTTCCCTTTACTCTTACTTGGCTTTTTTTCAACAGTCTTGTCCTGTTGAAATTTGCAGGGAAACCAGGAGTAATATGGAAGTTAGGAAGAATTTCTCATTGCTCATCTCTATCCACTTGTTTTGTAGTTTTGCCAAATGGAAAGTTGAGGATTATTTGAAGAGGATACATACTCCTGACCCAGGGATACCAGAGATGTTAAAAGGAACATTCAAAAAATTTTTCAATTTATTTAAGTTTTCAACATTCATTTCCACAAAATTTTGAGTTCCAAATTTTCTCCCCATCTCTCCCCTCCCCCCACTCCAAAATGCCAAGCATTCTAATTACCTCTACCATCAATCTGCCCTCTCTTCCCTTATCCCCATCTTCTCTTTTGTCCTGTAGGGCAAGATAACTTTCTATACCTCATTACCTGTATTTCTTGTTTCCCAGTTGTATGCAAGAACAATACTCAACAGTTGTTCCTAAAACTTTGAGTTCCAACTTCTCCTCCTTCCTCCCGCCCCACCCATCCGCATTGGGAAGGCAAGTAATTTAATATAGGCTATATATGTGTAGTTTTGCAAATGACTTCCATAATAGTTATGTTGTATAAGACTAACTATAATTCCCTCCATCCTATCCTGGCCTCATTTCTTCTATTCTCTCTTCTGACCTTGTGCCTCTCCAAGAGTGTTGACTTCTAATTGTTCCCTCTCCCCATTTGCCCTCCCTTCTATCATCCCCCCACACTGCTTATCCCCTTCTCCCCCACTTTCCTGTATTGTAGGATAGGTTTTCATACCAAAATGAGTGTGCATTTTAATGAACATTCAAAATTAAAAGAAGAGTTTAGACTGAGAAACTCAGAAGTCATGAGTGGAAAGGGGTTCAAAGTACAGACTGATGAAGACTAAAGACTTCTGTAGTTAATAGATTGCGGTCTATAATCACAAAAGAGCTGACTATGGTCTTAGGCCTAGAACTAAAAAGCCTAGAGAATTCTTCCTGTTATAAAGAAGAACCAAATTTGCATATCTCATAACTCTTTCTTTAGATGATCCAAGGTGGCATCATTTGTAACTTTCTCAGGTTGCTTGTTTATGTAATAAACATAACAATAAGATAAATGATTATAAGTACTCTGGATTTTTTAAAAATAACATTTGCTAGGCAACTGTTTAGGTTATAGAAGTGTTGTCCTTATATTCTGAAAGTGAAATTTTAACCCCACTCAGAAGGTTCAACTGCTTAAATTCAAAATATATTCATGCAAACTGGACTCAGGTAATTACAGATGTTGAGTTGAAATTCCAGAATTTTTGTTATCAATTTAAATTCATTAGAATATCGGCATGTTCCCTCTAAATTGTATACAGCCTCTCAGTGAACAACCAAAATGTTCCTAAAACACTGTCTGTGAATCAAATTTTTATAAAATTAATCATTCTGGACTTAATTGATAAATGGGCAGGGGATGGGAACAAGCAGTTTTTGGAGAAATTCAAGCTATCAGTAAACATATAAAAGTGCTTAAAATTATTGATAACTAGATAAATGCACATAAAAACCATCCTGATAAATAGAAAGGCCCATCAGATTTGAAAAGTTAAAAAAGGGAAAATGATAAATACCAGAAAGGCTATGACAAAACAGGTATAATGTGTGTGTAAACTGTCAAACTATTCTGTCAAAGCAATTTGGAACTATACGGAAAACACTGTTAAACTGTGCATACCTTCTGATCCAATGATACTACTACTATATCTAGATCCCAAAGAAAGAAGAAAAGTATCCGTGTGTATAAAAATATTTATAGTAGCTCTTTTTGAGGAAGTAAAGAATTGAAACTCAAGGGGCATCCATCAATAGGGGAATGGCTGGATTAGTTATGATATATGCATGGAAGAGAATACTACTGAGCTACAACAAATGATAAAGGACATAGTTTCAGAGAAGCCTAGGAATATTTGTATGAAATGATGCAAAATGAAGTGAGAAAAACTAGGAGAACAATTTATAAAATTAAAACAATATAATAAAGACAAACAACCTTAAAAGATTTAGGAGCTCTGATCAACCCAGTGACCACTCACAAATCCAAAGGACTCAAGATGGAACACATTATCCATTTTCTGATAGAGAGTACAGATGGAAACATTTTTTTTTTTTGCTAGGAATGGATGTGTGAAATATGCTCAATATGGTACTTTGTTTTGCTTAGTTTATGTATTTGTAACAAGAGTTTTGTTTTTCTTGCATTCTCAAATCTGAAAATTTTGTTTTAGAAATCATCACATTGGAAATGCACCAAAGGACCATAGTATATTAAGAAGATACTCTGTCACCTCTAGGTTTTTGGATCACCTTTATGTCCTGGTTTTTCTCCTATCAGCCCACTTCTTCTGAGTCTTCTTTGATGGATCCTCATTCAGGTGATACCCTCTAACTGTAGATATCCCACAGGGTTCTGTCTTGGATCCTCTTCTCTGCTCCTACTATACTATTTCACTTGGCGATCTTATCAGCTCCCATGGATGAATTACCATATCTGTACTGATGATTCTCAAATCTACCTATACTGCCTTAACCTCTCTGCTGACCTCCAATCTCACATTCCCAACTGTATTTTCAGATATATCAAACAAGATGTACAGTAAATATCTTATAAGAGCAAGGATCCTGGCATATACAGGAGGGTCTTCTGTATAAGTTTTAGATCTGCTTTTTTAAAAGGAAAGTGATCAACAATAACTTTAATCAAACATATATACCAACAGAGAAAATACAAGCAGAGAAATAAAGACCGAGAGTGAGGACTTCTAACTGTCTGATCATAAGCAATACATTAGATTGTGATTGAGGGAGGGACTGAGTTTTGGCGTTTTTGGTATCCCAATACCTGATACAGTGTAGGTATTTAAGAAATTTTGCTCATTGACTAACATATATATTCATACTCTGGATGGTTTTGAACTTAGACTCTGAAGACACTTTCATCTCTGCCATTCTATATATAGGAACTTGGTTGTTAATTCTTTCATAAAATTAAAATCTTTTCTTAATATAAATAATATATTCCCTTCATTTATCAATTTTAGATTTTTTTATGTATTATATTTATTAAACAAGGAGGCAGAAGAACAGCAAAGTGACATGAGGGACCATTTAAATAATTGTTCACTAGAATGCAAGCTCCTTGAGGATAACAACTGCATTTCTTTTTGTTTTTGTATCTTCAGCCTATTACAAGGTCCTGTACACACAAAAGACACTCAAATGTTTGTTGACCTGAATTGAATTGAGTATCTAGCACAGTGGGGCACATATTAAGTTCTCCATAAATATTGAATGATGAATTGAATAATAGATTTTTACGAGAACAAAATGACATGTGAAAGGACTTTAAAAGCTAAGAAAATCACTCTACGAACACAAGATATTATTATTCTGCAATCTTCCTATAATATGAATCACTCTAATGGGTAATTCAGGGTAAGGCTATGTCTATTTTGGCTTCTATTCATGGGGAACTGAAATGAAGGATGGTAAAGCTGTTTAATCTGCAGCATGAAACCCAAGTTCATATATATATAGCAGGCTCTAGCACTTTATTTAAAAAGGCTGAAATTGTATCTATAAATTGCATAAATAAATTTACAAATAGCTGCTATGTGTGTGTATAAATACACATACATACACAGAGAGAGCTAACGTTTTCACAAATGTGGTCATTTATTCTTCAAACTATTTGGCTTCCTAAATATAGATGATACCAAACATTGAGAATTAAACAAAAGCATATTGACAAAGGTTTTCAAGTTCATATCTGAAAGGCAGAGTTGATGGGAAGAGCCAGCTGCTCTATCTCTTAAAGTAACTTGTTTGTTTATAACTTTTAAAAAACATAATCAACAACTTTTGAAAGGCCTTTTTTAGTACCCTCTTTCTCTCACCATTGACTTTGAAGTACATTTTTCCCCTGGGACTCTTAGTAAAAAAAAAAAGTAAGAAAGAAAGGGAGAAATATTTTCAATGTTCTAACAGCCAAATATTGGCCTAAATTGCATAGCAATTCAGAAATAATGCACATCATCCAAAGATTTTGCTTGTCTAACCTCAATACAGTGGGGTCATTCTAAAGAATGAATAAAGAAACCTGGAAACTACAGAAAAAAAGACTGTTTTCGTTCATTTATCCTGGGTCACAAGGAAATCTCTCAAACAAAACTTCCCTTCAACTGTTAATTTTTTTCTCCTCCTTCTTAGATTGTCAGAAAAGTGAAGTCTAACAACACTTCTAATACTATCTAACCAAGGACAACAAAGGCAGTAAACAATCCATTACTCTACAATCTGAGATATACACAGCATTTTAAATTTTACATGTTTGAGAAAATTAAAATTTGCCATTTCATAACATAATCATCTTGCCTTTATGTTTTCAAAAGTAAATTGCTATCTGCTCAACTCACACTTTTAAAGAAGCTCGTCAGATTAAAACTTTAATTTTAGGAATAATTACAATTATTCCAGTCAATGATTTTAACCAAAAGTTTTTCTCCTATCTTAAAATTCCTTTTTACCACCTGTGTATATCCTGAAAGTTGTGACCTTTCAATATTAATTTTATTATGGTTCTCAAAAAAAAAAATTGTCACGCATGTCCCTGAAAATAACTCTGTGTTCTTGAAGACTATGCCAACAGAATCCAAAGTCTGGTTGAGAGTATGGTACTAGCTTGAAGGATTTGACTGAATTAATGTTTATTTTCTGAGAGCCAGCCTTGGTACAGAGACTCATCACCAGTAGACCAGACACCAGCTAACGAATGATTTGTGCATGGATACAAAGGGGAAACAAAACACAAAACCACCATTAGTCTAGTGTTGTGCACACCTCACCCCAACCCTGCCTCCATGTAGGGATAGTCAGAGAGATGAAAGTACTAAGAATGAAAGTTTTCTCACGATCTAAATTTATTAAATTGATTTTGGGCACACTAAGTCACATTTAGAACCAACCTATACAGTCTCTCTTGTCTGAATGGCTAGATTAAGATTTAGCTTTAAGATTTGTAAAGTCATTTACACATATTGTGTCACACCCACCCTGGGAGGTAGATATTATTTTTATGTTTATTTTATAGATAAGGAAACTACGAAGGAGAGGTTAAAAGTCTTATCCAGGATTACACTGTTGGTATATAAGGGAGGTTTCAAACTCAGGTATTCCTGCCTGCAAATCCAAAACTCAATCTACTATACTACCTATTCTAATGAAAAGATCTAAATATGAACACAATCATATTAATGTTGACATCCTTGTCATCAATGAATTCAAAAGACATAAAGGAAGTTAAAGCTAAATGAAAGATGACTAACAGGTTCTCCTGGGAGATGTATATAAAAGAAGATCATAGTGCTTGTTTTAGTTTCAGTTCATGCACAAGTTCATATATAGGATACTTGGTCTTTTCGTGTTGCAAATTTTTATAAATAACAGCCAACTCAATTAGGAGCCTTCAAATTAAATGAGCTTTACTTTTATATGCATTTCAATATTCAGTGACTTACACCCATAAGATGGCATGGGAGAAAAGCATTTTTCCTTGGGACTTGGGCAGGAGGAGGACAGCAAGGAGCTCCTTTCCTAGAAAGGCTCATAGAAGAAGAGGAAGCAATGACTTCTGTGTTCCAGACAGTTCACAATCCACAACTTGGTGGATAATCTCAGGTCAGCATTCAAGATCCCTGGGAATTGTCCTGTAGTTTTTCAGTCATGTCTGACTCTTCATGAGCCCATTTGGAGTTTTCTGGATACTAGAGTGGTTTGCATTCCTTCTCCAGCTCATTTTTCAGTTGAGGAAACTGAGACAAGCTGAGGATTAAGTGACTTCCCAGGATCACACTGCTAATAAATGTCTGAGACCAGATTTGAACTTTGGGAAGATGAGTCTTTCTGACTTCAGACCTGGAATTCTACCTACTACACCACCTAGCTGGGAGTATCAGTACTCATCCCCCTCCAACAGGTCAGCCCCAGAAATCCAAATCACTGAAAGGAGCTACTCTTGTAGAGAAAAGGCCACCAATCATTCTGACACCAGCAACAACAGCTGACAAACTGCCAAGATCCCTAGGAATAATGGACTCCTCTGGGCCACCAGCCCAGCCTGTATCTCTGTAGAGCAGTCATTATTCAAGCATGCAAACCCTTCAGCAAATGCGAACTGGCAAGTGCTTCTATAAATGCTACAGTGATAGACGTATTTAATGACCACTGTCATTTATATAACATTTTACAGTTTTTAAAAGACTTTACAGATGTTACTTCATTTGATCAACAGTGCCATGCATTAGTAGCCACTACATCAGCTACTAATGATCCAGAAAAGAAAGTACTTTTCACCAAAGTATTAGGAACTTTCAAATGCTTCAGCATTAGAAATGGACACGATTTTATTCATGGACATGCCACGGAGAAGAGACATTACCATATGTCTTGGGCTGCCATGCTCTGAGGACCACAGGATCTTTCTCTCCAACTTACAGTTGACATCTGCTATGTCTGTATCTATATCTGTGTCTGTCTGTCCATCCATCCATCCACCTCTCATTTCCTCCTATTAGAAGATGAGTTCCTTGAGAGCAAGGATTGTCTTCCTATTTTATTTTTTCTCCATGCAGAGCAGAGAGTTTTGCATATAGTAAGAACTTAGTAATTTTTAAAAATAAAAGGGTCAAAATGAAGAAAGAAAAGAGATCGAACAATTGTAGGCACAGAGAGCCTTCACACCTATACATGCTGAAAAATTTCTTGAAAAAGAGAATGGGAGACCCTGGATATGGTGAACACCAGACAGTGTTATAAAAAGTGACTGATTCTTTTTGAGTAATTTCTGAACCGTCAGACCATCAAATTGGTATAATAAGTATCCAAACCAATAACAATTTAGAAAAAAAATGATAAGATAGGGACACAGCTAAAATATCTATAACCTAAGTATTGGTAACCTGACCTATTTAAACAAAAGGGGTAGGAGTAAATAGATAAAAGAATAGATTCTCATCATTTCCTAAGGAAGTTTAACCAATATGAATCAATCAACAAAAGAGGAGGCCAAAGGAGACTGGAAACTGCCAGCAAATACTTGATCTCTTTGCCAAGTAGAGTGTTATAGGAGCCAAGAGCAACACTGTTTATAATATAAACTTGAGTATAAATTCTTACACAGAGGATGGTGGAGGATCATGAGCAGTACTGACTCATAAAAGGTAAGAATTATTGGAAAGTAAAATGAATTTACAGAAGCTAGACATGAGACATTATTAGGCCAGATAATGCTAAAGGGGTTTAAGGATGAAACTGGAAGTAGGTTAACAGGAAAACCAACAACAACAACAAAACACCTAGAAAAAAATTCTTTTAAAATTTCCAAAAATATAATTTTCTCTTTTGATGACTGGAGATGCTACATTTGGACTCTTGGTCACAGCCCCCAATATAAGAACCTGGAAATGATAGTTAAAAAAATAAAATAAAAAATAAGTTCAGCTACATGGAACCAAATATATAGAGAAAGGTCTTTGTAGGAGATGACATAATTATGAAGGCATTGAGGGACTGATTCTCAAAATATATGAAAGGGAAAATATCATATACTCAGAAAAACTGCATATTGTTGAGAAAAGACAATCATATGACTACTTTCCCATCTCCACAAAAGTCTTATGAGAATAATCTCTACACATAGACACATATTTGATGAACGTCTATGAAGGAATGAAGAAGGGTTTTGTTGCCATTAAAAAAAAGATCCTACCCCCCTTTCTTTTGTGGATGTTTATCCCATTCAGGTAATGATTTTTAGGTTTGTTTTCCTTCCAAAACTGTGTAATTCCAATCTTTGTCCTTGACCCTTGTCTTTGAAAGGAAAAAAGAGAAGGGAGAGAGGAAGAAGTAACAAAGTCATCTGTAATCTAGTGATCTAGTGACCCAGATCCTAAGACTATCCCTTCCTTTTCCTAATCCAGACCCTGATCACTGAGCCCTGATCTTTCCATTTCTTCTTCCAGTTTCATAGTCAGTCTTTTAGCTAACGTTTATTTGGTCCACAGCTCTTTTGTCCCCAATGCCACCTAATTTTACACTCCTTTGTCACTGTTTTAGCCCACTTCTCTGTTTATTTTGCAATAGCTACCCTGTCCTTTCCATGCTGCCACACCTCCCTTGGTGCAAGTTTCAATCCTTCGGTCCCCCACCTCCGTTTTTCTCCCTGTAGTGCCCCAATTATAAGAAATGTTAAGTTCCTCTTCCTTCTCCCACTTTTTAAAGGTTATTTCCATTGTTTTTTCCTCAAAAGATATTTAGAACATGAGTTTGACTTCCTTTGTTTCTTTATTTGTCATTTGGGAAGGTGGGATTCTGAAGGAAAATTGTTTTTTCTCTCCCTTTCAAGTTGCTCAAATTGATTAGAACTTGGGTTTCACTTGTCTACTGTACTTTTTTGTTTGTTTTACCTACACGTAGCTCTGGTTTCTCTGAACAGACATTGGCTGGAAGTCATCGATTCTATTAATTCATTTCTTCTCCCTTGATTAATCTCATCTTTATCGTTTGCATTTTTTAGGTATAGGCTTTTTTATTTATTATATTCTTTCCTTTCTCATATGTCATACACAAAGGTGTAAACCTTTGTGATTAGGAGTTAGGGTCTTTGGCATGTGATTTGTCTCTTGTAGTTTTTCTTTTTTACCTCTGTACTCTAGAAGCACATCTCTGGGTATATAAAAATTGGGCTTTTTTTTCTGATGATCTATGGAATCTATCCTTTTTACTATTTACTATGTTTCCAAAATTTTGTGCCCATTTTCTTCTTTGATTTCTGAAAATATGATAATCAGAATATTTGCTTCAATAAATATATTCAGGGTAGATTGCTTTCCTGTAAAATTATATATCTTCTCCTGATCTTCTAAATCAGTTGTTTGTGAGATATTCCTGTGTCCATTTAATCTTTTGATGTCATGTAGGGGGCCAGATAGCAGGTTAAGTATGATGAGATATATACATACATATATACATATATATATATATATATATACACACATACACACACACACATATATGTATGTATATATGTATGCATGTATGTGTATATATATGTATATATATATACACACAAATGTGTGTGTTTATGTTCAATATAGAGCCATATATTTACATAGACAAATATAAGTCTACTCACACAGAAGAAATTGATATTGATCTAGAACCCAGTGAGTTAAATGTTTCTTTTGGGTTCTAAGACTGACTACTGACATCAAGGATAATATATTAATACATGTGAAATGTGTACATGTAAATGTACATAAAATATATCAACATAATTTCATTGGGTTCTTTACTGTTTTTTTGACATTTAATTAGGCAAGCCCCAAGAAGGGAAAAAAAACATATATACATTGTTTTTATAGATTTCCTGTAGATTTTTATATTATAGTCTCCTCTGAAACATTTTTACATTCTTGAGGAAATACCCGTTTCTACTTATTTTCAAGGTCAATGATAGGGTCATGTTTTTCAAATACCCTCTGGTGTAGGGCTAGGAACATTGACAAATAAAATGACATATATGTTTTTTAAAAATACATGCTTGAAACAGGGGCTTCAGAAAAAGTCTCTATCTTAAGCCAAAAAACCAGAAAGTCCCGTCTGAATATTTGGCCAGCAGTGATTTGTACCCAAAATAGCAGGAACAAGCTAGACATATTATTTAAAACACCAGTGACAGATTAATCAGTACAGTCTCAAGCTGTGCCAAATTCACACTCCATCAAATGTCAATGTTTTTCTAACATCATTTCTGACAGCAATGAAAACCAGAAATCATATCTTGTAGTAAATGGTGCTTTTATTTGTAGTATTTTTTTCTAAATAGATATGTTGGGAGACCTTAAGTTACTGCATTTTTTCAGAGTTCTCTTACTTATTATCTAATACATATGGAACTCAACTCTTTCTTTTTTTTACTGACAATTCCCCAGATGCCAAAAATTAGGGTGGGCTCTTTTACCTCCCTCTCGAAAAAGGGTTCTTAAATGGAGTCCATGGGTAAATTGGAGGGGGTCCTTGAAACTAGATGTGAAAAAGTTACATCTTTATTTCAATAGAATTAATTTCCTTTGTTATCTTTTATATTTTATTTCATTCATCACTCTAAGGAAGAATATATCAGCATGCCAAAATGTCAAAGAGTCCATGACACCAAAAGTTAACTCCTGTGGAAGATTCTCAAAAACTATACTAGTGGAATACAAGTTCTAGCCAGGCCTTCCTGGATGGTGGAATTTCAAATATAGTCCCAGTGACAGAACCAGTCTTGGGACCAGCCCAGTTACATTGAGGAAAAGGTTCATAATCAAAAGGGTGGTCAAAAGTCTTTTCCCTCCAATCTTTTTTTTTTTTCAATCCTTAGCCACTTAAAAGATGGTCAACTAAGATGCGATAGAATTGTAACCTCTGTCAACTGAGAAAGACAAAATCAGATTTCTTTTGAAATAATGAAGTAATAAAAAGATTCATGTACAATAACTTTTGTATTACAGTCTTTTGTCTGTGACAGTATGAATGTAATATTGATGGAAAAGACTCTTTACTCCAATTACCAGTTAAGAAATAAGAGTATAAAGTCTTCATAAGAGTTCAAATTTTAGATTTCATTATGTTTACAACACATCAAGGTTGCATAAATATATTTGTAACCAATCACTTAAGTGACAGAAATTAAACACAGTTATACCATCAAAATAAAACAACTGCATAATATAGCAGAATTTTGTAGTCTATTATGAACTTGTAAAACTTAGTCTTTTATAATAGATTCTCCAAAAATTCTTATACATTATCATACTCCTGCCATTTTAACATAGAATTTAAGTATATTAATGAGTAATTTAAAGAACATGAAGCAAATTATTATAGAGAGTTTATATTCTTCATTGCCAGTAGTATTTTGATGGACCCATGATCTATTGATACGGTTACTTTCTCCACTGGTGAATAGTTTAATAATTAATACTATTCATTCTAAGAGATTTTTGTCCAAGTCCTTTCCATAAATCCCCAACAGAAAATCTACCCCATACCATAAAAACCTCTTTATCCAAGGTGCAAACACACATGGACAGCAAATGTGGCCATAACCAAATTAAAATGTAATAGTGAAATATTTAACAAAATAAACAATAAAAATCATAATATCAATCTTATTATATAATACAATAAAAATACAATGTAGATGTTATGAAAAGAATATAATGTTAATATATGAATCTTTTTCTATCTGAACTTGACGTCACTGCTCTGTAGTCCTCTTTGCCTCATAAATATCTGGCAAGTTATCCAAAAGCAGTGTCAACAGTGTTAACTAAACTCTTTTACTGAACCAAGGAGGAAAAAGATTTATCATCAATTCCATTTTTTCTTTAAATAAATTTCCATTTAAATCTTAGTGCATTAGTCATTACACAGAAGATAATTCAGAAATGAATATAATATATTAAGACTCAATGTTAAGTCAGTAAAATTTAATCACTTACTATCCACCTTGAACACATGCACTATTCTATCAAATAGGTTTTATCAGTTGGGAGGGTGATGAAATCAGTCACAACTGGACAAGCTGGCTGAAAACACTGGATTCATTATTTTTCTATTCAATGTTTTAAAAAAAAACATACAAACTTTACCTCATTGACTTGCTTTTTATCTAAGTGGAAAATCTGACCCGAACTTGTAGAAGCAATTTCTTCATATACTTTATAACCAATATGGCCTCTGTCATCACAGTCTCCTGTCAGCACAAACACCACCTGTAATGGAAATGATTCCTAGCATAAGAATTTTAAACTCAATTGTATGGATAAGATAGGATAAAGGGTCAAGCTCTTTAATGTCAGTAATTTACCTCTTGACCATTCCTTATTTTATATTTTGTATGAAAAATATATCTAAAAGTTGGTGCACAAATAACTTGTAAGTAATTTAACAGAAAGGCTCTTAAGCCTCTTGATAAGATATGTGGAGTAGTATATGAAGTCAGAAAGATATGGGTTTAAAAATTTCCTCTGACACTAGTTGTGTTACCATGAACAATTCAGTTAATCTTTCAGTATTCTCAGATAACTTTCTGAGACTGGAAATGATGAATGAATTATTTATCTGAATCAGTTCTGAGAGTTTCCACACTAGAAGATCCTTATCAATGACATCAAAGTGAAAAGCCAACCCCCCCTCACTCAAAAAAAAAAGCAAACCCAAAAAACGATATATGAAGATTAACTGTCTGTCCATAAAGATGTATATAAAACTAGCATGTACATATATGTTTGAACGAGGGCTACTGCTTTGCACAAATATTATAATTTTTCCACATAGTGATCAGATCTCAGAAAGCATCTCCAGTACTACTTAGCCCTGGGGTCACACAAGGAAACCTTGGAGAGAATGTATACTTACTTGTGACTGCTTCTGTTGGATGAGCTGTAATACTTCATGAGTTAAGCGATGATCTTTGGATCGTGCATCAGTAAATACATATATAAAAGATCCAGGGAGAGAAATTTCCAGGGCAATTTTAATGGCCCCAATACTCATTTCTGGACAATCACCACCACCCTGTTCAAAAGCACAGAAAAAAATGATTAGTGGAAAAGAAAGGCATTATCAAATACATTGGGATTCTTCTAATGAGCAAAGTTCTCTTTAGTCTTTTCTGGGTATGTCCCATCCAGTTGGTTCTTTTGCAAGAAAAAAGTTATGAATAAGCTATAACATAATAATTTTTACACCCAAGCATGCCTCACACAGGTAAACATATGAAGGGTAACCAAATATTTCTATATATGAGTGTTTTACTTAGAAATAGGAGCTTTCACTGATAGGAATATGAATATTAATGATGGCATTTGGCATATATATATATATTTGGCATATATATACATATATACACACAAATATATGTATACATATGCTATTATGTACTATTATATATTAATGTTATATATTTATGTATATAATACACGCATTACATACAGTAACACATGCTCTATACACAACAGCATTATATATAAAATTCATTGCATAGGACATAAATTGGACCTATGATTTCTTAGGTAAAGGGAACTCACAGGAAAGGAAACTCCCTCTCTGCAGGTTGACATCTACTCTATAATATACTGTCTTAGAGAGTTATATAGGGTGACAAGGTTAAGTGACTTGCCTAAGGCGACAAAGCCAGCACATGTCAGCAGTCGGGTTTGAATTTTCATCTTTCTGGCTTTAAGGTAAACTCAGTATCTATTTATGCTACATATACTACATATACAGAAATGATATATACCACATCATACATACTTGTATTAAAAATTATATGTATCCTTTCATTAGTATATGCTTCTATACTCACAAACATGTTTTAACAGTATATTAAATTTTAATTAGTGTAATACTGCATTTTGGCAGATTTTTTTCAAAAAGTTCAAGTCAGCTATTTGGAACTTAGAATTAATTTTTCTCATAAAAACAACACTGTATGTGCTAGTAAAATTTCTAGGCTGGCTAAAGAAGCCTATTTAACCTGTTACATAGCTGGTTTTATGATGGAGGACATGAAGTATGAGAGAGAGAATAAAGGAGAAGAGCCGGGGCAGAAGAGCTTGGGGGGAGCGGCTAAAGGCTAATTCAGATAACAACTCTTAAACAGTGGATTGTTTTTGACATATTTTCATCTTTTCTGCAATCCTCTCTCAACCTTTATGCCAGGGGTTCATTCCCCAAAGTTGCATTAAATCCAGAGCCAACAGTACTACCCCATTCACCCTCTCCCAGCCCCTAGGCAAATTACTCCATGCTCCAAATTAAATGCTTCCCATGCAATCTCAATAAAAAGTCATGTAACCCCAGTGAAGCTGATTTCAAATAGGTGTAGAAGGAAACAATTTATTTACATAATTCTAGCATTATAAAAAATTTGAACTGGAAGGGACCATAGAGATCATCTGGTCCAGCCCTTGAGTTTACCTACCTTAGATGACCTCTGGCGTCCCTTCCAGAGTTTTATTTATGCAAATTCTCATCTATTCTTAAGATAGCCTTGTGTTGTTTTCTATTTGGTCATCATTATTTCCTCACCCGAATCCACTAAAAAAAAAAGCTATATCTATGGAAGTAATATCTATATGGAGAATGTATAAGTCTTCATATGCTTTGGGTAGACATTCCCCTAACCCACTGATGGATTTGAAGTCCATTGATTACTCACCATTGCTTAGACCATTTGCCAAAATGGTGTTCGTGTGTGTGTGTGTGTGTGTGTGTGTGTGTGTGTGTGTGTGTGTGTAAATGGAGGACTATTTTCCTCCAGCCACTTCAAATCTTCACAAATAATGTCAGAAGAGACAATTATAGCTATTCTATTAGAAACTAGTTTTGAAGTTTTATTCCTTCAGCTACACTTTCAAACTCCATGATGAAATTTTCAATTTCTTTATCTTAAGCTTCTATGAAAGGAATGAAGTTATCTTTGTGATTGTTTTTCTGATCATATCCATAAAATGTTATTGCTATTACAATTAAAATAAAAAGGAAATTCCTAAAGGTATAAGAATCACACTTCCATCCATCCAAAATGAAATTATAAGCATCTAAACATTTCAATTGTCCATATGATAAAAATCAGGGTTATTTGACAGCGATGATTTCACTACTCTTCTCAAGTTTTAGGCTTTTCACTGTGTCTGTCAGACTTAGAAATATCCCCCAGTATAAGCCAGAATCCTGAAAAGTCAAAGGAATGCTGGCCAGAAGAATATGATCAGAATCTTTCACCTAAATAATTTGCGTAATTCATTAACTTGCTCAAAGGATTAAGTAAACACTATCTATTTGATGCAAATTTTTCTAAAATTAGGTTTTACGATAACATAACCCAAACTCACACTAATAACCTAAAGTAATTACTACTATCATTCTCTTAATTATAAGTATCAACTCATTAAATATTAATAAATATTGGGAAGGTAATCCAATGGTATTGACATATTGATGTTAAAGCACTTCGATATTAAAGCATTTTGATAAAACACTTTTCAAGCAACTATAGAAAAATAACTGTAGCAATATAGAATAAAACCCTTAAAGCATCCTTCCAAAAACAGGAAGACTACTTCAGCTAATCTAAACTAGATAAAATATAAGCAAATGTCTATCAATATTTAAATATTATTAAAGGCCATCCTGCCATGAAGGCCATCACCAAAAAAGAAACATTAAATTTCGAGTCTGTCTGTTTCTTTCTGTTTCTCTTTTTAGTATTATTCACAAAAAATACAAAAATATAAGATATACAAGAGGAAACTAGAATTAAAAAGGAATGGAAAAGGATTCTTGCCAAAGGTAGGAGTTTAGTTAAGACTTAAAGGAAGACAGGGAAGTTAGGAGACTGTGATGAGAGGGAGAGAGCTCCAGGACAGTGAAAATGCTCAGTCAGGAGATGAAATATCTAGTGTAAGCAACAGCAACGAGGAAGATGAAGAGAGGAGGGCACCTAGGTTATGAGCCTAAGTAACTAAAAGGATGATAGGGAAATTAGGAAGGGGAGAAAGATCAAGGGGAAAAGATAAAATGAGTTGTTTTGGATCTGCCAAGTTTAAGAATTCTACAGGATATATAGTTCAAATTGTCCAATAGGAAGTTAGAGATGTAGCTCTGGAGATCAAGAGAGGTAGAGCTGGACAAATAAATCTGAGACACTTCTGAATAGAGATGAGTGATAGGCGCAACTGTGGAATTCAATGAGATTCAAAAAGAGGTCATGCAAGAGATCATAAAAATGGGAAAGGGCCCCACATGTACAAAAATATTTCTAGTATCTCTCTTTGTGGTGGCCAAAAACTGGAAATCAAGGGGATGCCCATCAACTGGGGAATGGCTGAACAAGTTGTGGTATATGAATGTAATGGAATACTATAAGAAATGATGAATAGGAAGACTTCAAAGAGGCCTGGAAAGACTTATACGAACTGATGCTGAGTGAAAGAAGCAGATCCAGGAGAACTTTGTACACAGCAACAACCACAGTGTGTGAGGAATTTTTCTGGTAGACTCAGTCCTTCATAGCAGAGGAAGGACCTAAAAAATTCCCAATGCAATTTTGAGACAAAATGCATTCCACATCCAGAGAAAGAACTATGAAACTGGATTGCAGAATGAAGCAGTCCATTTACTTTTGTATTATGTTCTGTTTTGTTTTATGATTTCTTCCATTCATTTAAATTCTTCTATTCAACATGAGTAAGGTGAAAATGAAAAAAAAAAAAATACAATAAAATTTGGACCTCAGTACTGAAAAAAAAAAGAGGGCATGTAGTCTTCACTTGGAGGCTTAATGATATCATTTGTGAAACAGGATAGAGGGCAAAGAGAAGAATCAGGATAGAGACTGAGGGAAAGGCCCTATATGTACAAAGGGATTAGAGTTGTTCTGTTTGGTCCCAAAGGACAGAGCTAAAAACTATGGATAGAAACTAATGCCCTCCCCTGCATCCCACACATAAAGCTTACGATTGCTTTCTAACAATTGGAACTATCCAAAAGAAATCCATACCCCAAAATGGAATGGCCCATTTCAGAAAATAGTGGGTTACTCTTCATTGGAGGTTTTCAAGCGAAGGTTGGATGGCCATTTGTTGAGTATATTGTAAACAGAATTTCCCCCCACCCCCAGTATTGGTTAGACTGCATATTCAATTAAGTGTCTCTAATTTGAACGTCTGTTGGTACTAATATAAACCTAACCAAGTATTTGATTGCTCCGAGTCAACAGCACAAGAAATTTTAAGTATGAGCCTCCACAAAGAAAAGTACATTATTGTTTCAATCCTGAATTTTCCTCTAACTTTAAATTTAGCAGGGCAGTTGAAGCAAAACAATACTCTGCAACCTTCTCATTAAGTAACTGATCTCTCCTCCCTTGAAATAGTACCTTTTGACACTTTAGAATCCTTGTTATTTTGAGTCATTTCAATCAAAGGAATGTTTATGATGAAGAAAGCTGGCACTAAGTCCACAGATATCATTCCAAACCAGAGACATTTGTTTTATTTCTCCTGTATCTGTTCTTGAAACATTCTTCTGATCATAAAACCCTCTAAAACGTAGCCTTTGACTTTTATGGAGAAACCAACAGAAAGTCTCAAGGCAGCCAGTAAATTGAGGATGTTAAGCTAAAAAGGCAACATTTTACCTCACATATGTCAGAAATTCATGCTGGCAATGCTCACGCATCCCAAAGGAGAGATCAATATAGACCACTTAATTTTTTCCTGCTGTTGCAAAGCCAGTGTCTCCTTTTAAAAAAAGATCACTCTGCCTTGAGATCCACGTTTGCAGACAAATGTTTTTATTATAATTGCTTTGACATTCCTTTTTTTAGGAACGTAACATTTTTCTACGTGCACATGTACAAAATTATATACTCCAAATTGTTGTTACCTTGCAGCTGATAGTTTATCAATGTTTAAATCTTTTAACCGAAATGAGAGTGTCAAAGTGGTCCTGGTAATTCTCTTGCTGTTTAGTCACACTGCTTGTCTGTTGTTATCACAAATATAATTTCCTACAATGGAAAGTAAGGATTCTCTGCCATCCTCCACCTCAAAATGTTAAAATACAATGCTTTGATCCTTAAAATTCTCCATGTTGCCATTTCTTTTTCATATCCTTAAACATTTAAATCCTTTCTGACCCATACAGTTACTTTATTTATAGCAAGGTTTAAATTTATATATTTGACCCCATGCTTTGGGTTTCTTTTCAGATTGAACCACTTGGGTCACTGGGGAATTCAAAAATTCTGTTTCTAACATCTTCTTCCTACAGATATTGACTTGAGTCTACAGTGTTTGGGAAGTAGTAGACAGAGTCTAGAACTGGTAGCAGGAAGCACTAGATCCCTATCCTGCATTAAATAAATCTAGCAAGTAACCATGGGCAAGTCACTTAACTGCTCTGAGTCTTGGTTTCCTCATCTGCAAAATGGAATTCAGACTAACTGAAATGAGTTCTCATGGGCTTGCTGAAAGGTTCAGTCGAACAAATGTATTCAAAGTGCTTTGCAAAATTTAAAAGTGATCTATAAATATCAGTCATTTATATCATCCCCAACTATGGGACTACATACAAGTATAGCTTTCTGAGGTTCTATCTGTAGTAAGTAGTGAGCTTTGCTGTAGTCATTAAAATTGAATAAAACAATTTTGCCCTGGTAAAACTTTCCCTCCTCCCATAATTTCCCCCACAAATCACATGGTATAACGGTCCCAAAGTTGTCCTTGGAGCCAGGAAGACTGTGTTCCATTCCTGACTCTGACACATACTGTGTAACCCTGGGCAAGTAACAACCTCCCAGTGTCCCAGGCAATGAAAACTAGAGATTCCAGAGACATGCTGGATTAATTCCTTCCTCTACCGATGAAATTGCAGCTTCAATCCTTATCCCTAAATTTTCCTTACCAAAGTTTTCATTTTTAAAGAGATAATGTTTATAAAACACTTTAAGGAAAATGTTTCTCAAAGAGCAAACACAAAATTTTGGATGGTATATTATTTCAGATTTAAAAAAATTATAGATAATTTTATTTGATCTAAATTCTACATATCCAGCATACACAGTAGGGCAGTTCACCAAATAAAACTTGCCTGTTACCCATTTGCACTAACCACAAAGAAAATCAGATCCCAAACATACCAACAATGAAACAAAAATGGCTGCCTTTATTGAAGGGACCCTGTGAGGATAAAAATGTTTTCACTTTCTCGAAGCATTGCCAACTCAAACACTCAATGAGCTACAATTCCCAATGAATGATAAAGAATACTTAATTGTTCGGGAAAAAAAGAAAAAAAGAAAACTATTGTGTCAACATTTTCCAGTGGAAATAAAACTAGCTAATTACTATATAAAAGAATTCCAGTTAACAAACTCATTATTTGTGCTATTTTAAAAGTTTAAGCTATTAATCTTTTGCTCTGATCAAATAAAATATGAACATATTTGATAAAACTTGCTTTCTTGCTGATATGAAATATTCACTTTTATTTACTAAGGATCTATAATCAAAGCAACATTTTAAGGTTTTACTGTAAACCAACAAACAAATAACTTCAAGAATAGTAACAGAAACATAATTCGTTAATTTCTTAATTGTTTTCCCTGCTGTGAACATTAACCATTATGTAGTTTTTTTAATCTTAAATCTCAGCTAATGTTGTAGAATCAAACACACACAAAAAAAAATAGTATTGACACAATTAACAATAACAGCTGTTCAAAAGTTAAGACAATTTGGACTAAATTAATGGAATTTTTGAACCTACAAATGCTGATCCAGATTTCTGGACTTAACAAGTGTGGCTATAAACCTTGCAAAATCAGGTTGTCACTGTTTCGGTTTTTTGTTTCCCAGGGCTGTACCACAAAAAACGAAAAAAAGTTAAGAAATATTCTTTGAAAATATTTCAGCCCTTCTCTGTTGGGTCTGAGTCCTTAATTGAAGGAAGGACATAATATTAAAATTCGTAACTCTATAAAAAATAATTAAAGCTTCTCAATTTTTACTTCCATCTCCAGAAAGGAGAACGTCTTTTTAAAAGATGGTTGAAAGGAAGGTTATTCTTCTTATTCATCTCTCTCAGTCTTCTCAGTTCTCTGCTTTCACACTCATAAAAGATATATTCATTCACTCACGTTTGTAATAAGTCTAATCCTTTTTTTTCCTCCTCATATATCATCACAATTGGAAGAAGCCACATCAATAATTTAGGTTAGCCCTCTCATTTTACAAAGAAGAAGACTAAGACCTAAAAAGACAAATGACTTGCCAAGATGACACAGACAATTATTGTTAGAAGAAGAATCAATATCCAGGTCTGCAGATCTACTACCCAATCTAATTTTTTTGTGTCATATTTCTTCATTTAAACATCAGCTTTTAGAGAAGATGTGGGAGAGTTGGAACAAGAATTCATTGTTGGTGGAGTTGTGAGCCCATCCAACCATTCTGGAGAGCAATTTGGACCTATGCCCAAAGGGCTACAAAAATGTGCATACCCTTTGACCCAGGAATACCACTTCTAGGTCTCTATCCCAAAGAGATCATAAAAATGGGAAAAAGATCCACATGTACAAAAATGTTTATAGCAGCTCTTTCTATGGTAGCCAAGAATTGGAAATCGAGGGGATGTCCATCAATTGGAGAATGGCTAAATGAGTTGTGGTGTATGAATGTAATGGAAAACTATTGTACTATAAGAAATGACAAACAGGTAGACTTCAGAAAAACCTGGAAAGACTTATATGAACCGATGCTGAGTGAAGTGAGCAGACTCAGGAGAAACTATATACAGTACAAGCCACCGTGTATGAGGACTGTGTTTGATAGACTTAGCCCTTCGCAGCAAGGCAAGGACCTAATACATTTCCAAAGGATTCATGATGCAAAATGCCATCCTCATCCAAAGAAGGAACTATGGAGTCAGAACACAGAATGAAGCAGGCTATTTCCTCCTTTGTTATGTTTTGTTTTTCTCATGGTTTTTCCCATTCATTTTAATTCTTCTATAGAACATGACTAATGTGAAAATGTATTTAATAGGAATGCATGTGTAGAACCCATATAAAATTGCATGCCATCTTGGGCAGGGAGGGAGAGGGTGGGGCAGAAAATTTGGAACTTATGGAAGTGATTGTTGAAAACTGAAAACAAATACATTAATAAATTTAAGGGGAAAATCACCTTTTAGAAGGAGATAAAGGTGTATAACATAATAGAAAGTGTGATGATCAAATCAGAATTCTACCTACATGTTTAAGAAATATTTCCTTCAGATTCAGAGGCTCATTAGCAATCTACTATCTCAATGAAATAAGAAGAGAAAAAAACAACCTGTGCCCCTTCCAAATTCTCTTGATTGTGATCAGAGGAGAAAATGGATTCCCAGCTGTCATCAGTCCCCATGACTTCCAGAAAGGTAGTTTAGCCTTTAGGCATTAAGTGGGAAAGAAGCAAGTTATTATACAAGCCAAGGTGCTCAAAGCATCTTACCTTATTACGCCATTGGATCCTCATCATAACCTTATGAGGTAGGCGTTATTATGAGGCTTAATTTATAGATTCAGAAATGGGGATTTAGCCCAGAGTCACACAGTCAGTAAGTGCCTGATGCAGAATTTAAATTCAGGTCTTGTGCTGTAGCCATCATGCTATAAAGGCTGCCTCACTACTTGACTCATAGGATTCTAGGAGGAAAACCTTTTATAAATTATCAAGGTACTAAATCAATATAACCTATTATGACAGGCAATACTGTTACTCTGCAACCAAGCACAAGAAAAAAAGCTTCCCCACCCTTTGGATAAACAAGGCTAGCTAGCGATGGCCAGGGGATGAAGGATCAGGACTGACATTTAACCTGGAATATGAACTATCATCAGCTACTCAGCGGTAACCTCTGTAGGAGAAAAAACTAAAAGTAAAATGTGAAGACAGTTAGGCATTTCCAAGAGAAACATGATATGATAAAATATGCCCAAAGGATCTAGTTGTTTTTCAGTCTAAGATTTTATTTGAATCTGGACATGGAACAAAAAGAAGACCCCCCCATCATGGTCTACATTTCAATATCCATTTTATCTGTCATAGTTTGCTGATAGTAATATTTTCAACATGCTAAAGGTACTTTAGACTAACTAAAAATACTTATATAGTACGGAAAAGACAGACATACTTGATCATAAATGTTGTTCCTCAAATGGAAGGGGGAAAAATATCCCTGTTACCTGTAATTTTGATAATTATGTTTTAAAGATTAATCCCTTAAAACTGATGTCCTGACATACAAAAAAATAAGAGGACATAGATTAATATGTATAATTTGTGATGACCAAACTTGATCCCAGAGCCAGGTAATAAAATGCTCTTGTATTGGAGTGGCACTTTGCAGATGCAGAATGGTACATCATTGTCACTTGACTGTTCAGCTTTGTTGAAGTATTTTTCTTGGTTATAAGAGAAGGTTCACTGCAGGATTTGAGATAAAACCAGATTTGATTGTGGCATAAAAACACAAGGCATCAACAAAACTTTGTTTTTGATGCTATAGTTTCTAAGGATAGGATGCTGTATCAGGGGAAGGAGAATTTAATTGAAACTATGAAAGTCTAAGAGAGGCATGAAATGAAGTGATGAGCTCCATCAAAATCTTACTGGAAAAATGCTTGTCAAAAAGAAGACCAGGAGATAGAAACTATACTTTAAAAAGCAAGCCATCTCACACATTTTCCTCTTCTATTATCTCATAAATGTTTAAATTCTTTTCTCTCTATCTTCCATCTGTTTTAAAGAGGGAACTTGCATTTGAGTCAGCTGAACTCTATACATAGCTCACTGTGAGGATCAAGTTTTTACATGATGCAATTATTTTAATAACCACAGTATGAATCCTTGCATTGAAACTGACTTGCCCAACTGTACTTCCTAACTAACCTCAGTTCTAATTTTACTTATCCCAGGGTCACATTCTATACATACATACACAATACTTATACATATTTATTTGTTTATTAATTCATGATCTATGTGACTAAGTTCAATATAACTAAAGTCAAGTAAAAGGTGATGACTCTCAGTTATTCTTCCTCTTGAAATGCACATATGGAGCTCCACAACCAGGGAAATAGAATGTACACATGGAAACCATTGCTCCAAGTTGAAATGTACATCTAAGCAGCATGAAATAAATCAAAACTGTTACAGAGTTCTAATGCATCAGTGACATATACTGGACTTCATCACTCACAGAAAACATTACATGGAGGTACTAGGGATACAATAAGAATCTTTTAGAACCTCTAAAACCAGAAGTCTCCATAATCAAAATAATGAAAGATGTTACATACCAGGCATTTCATTATGCATGACTCCTACTGCAGACTGATATGCATATAAATGTTTAGAAGATGAATTCCATAGCTTCAAATAACAGCTTGAACCTCAAATCCCTAGCACTACTTGTAATAGCTTTAATCTTATTCATTCTAAGACTTTTCCTTATAGAACAAAGTATCTGATCTCTAGGAGATCTCAGCAGAAGCCCACCCCACTTTAAGACTGATGGATAGGTAGCCTTCTCTGTTCTCAAAATATAATATGTCACTGTTACCTTATCTTTAAAAAAATTAAAAGTTTATGAATGTTAATATATAATATATTAATATTGATATATATTATCATATATAATGATATATAATATGATATGATATATATATA
This sequence comes from Potorous gilbertii, assembly GCA_028658325.1. Lineage (NCBI taxonomy): Eukaryota > Metazoa > Chordata > Mammalia > Diprotodontia > Potoroidae > Potorous > Potorous gilbertii. The sequence continues at coordinate 51,545 of JAQQSK010003330.1, forward strand.
TGATAATGATGATATATAATGAATCCTCTGGAAAGCAATACTTTCATAACAAAGTATATTCTAGCTTACATTTTAAAAATATTTTTTTCATAAAAATAAAAGCAAGATCATTCATTGTATAGCCCAAAATAACTCTACTAATAGTTTCCATTTGAACACTATTTGTGAGGTTGGGAAAGTCTACCTTGAAAAGCACCTTCCCCATCTGTTTCCTCTTTTTAGGTATCCTGTGTTCTCCTAATCTCTAACCATTTCCCTCTTTCACAATAAAGAAGGATCTGATTTCAGTAATTTATAATCAAACACACATATACACATGTGTATAAATACATATTTATACACAGACACATACACACACATATATCTCAGACGGAAAATAGTTCTTGATTTGTTTTTTAGAATGTTTAGCCAATCCCCAATTGATAATGTTCAAAGGATATGAACAGGCAGTTTGCAGAGGAAGAAATCAAGCTATCTATAGTCATATGAAAAGAAGCTCCAAATCACTACTGATTAAAGAGATGCAAATCAAAACAACATCACACCCATCAGATTGGTTAACATGACAAAACAGGTTGATGATAAAATGTTGGAGAAGATGTGAGAGAGTTGGAACACTAATTCATTGTTGGTGGAGCTGTGAGCTCATCCAACCATTCTAGAGAGCAATTTGGAACTATGCCCAAAGGGTTACAAAAATGTGCATACCCTTTGACCCAGCAATATCGCTTCCAGGACTGTATCCCCAAGAGATCATAAAAATGGGAAAGGGTCCCACATGTACAAAAATGTTTATAGCAGCTCTCTTTGTGGTGGCCAAAAACTGAAAATCAAAGGGATGCCCATCAACTGGGGAATGGCTGAATAAATTGTGGCATATGAATACAATGGAATACTATTGTGCTGTCAGAAATGATGAACAGAGGCCTAGAAAGACATATATGAATTGATGCTGAGTGAAAGGAGCAAAGCCAGGAGAACTTTACAGATGGCAACAACTACAGTGTGCAAGGATTATTTCTGGTAGACTTAGTACTTCATTGCAATGAAAGGACTTAAAAAATTTCCAATGGTGTCTTAAGGCAAAATGCCTTCCACATTCAGAGAAACAACTATGGAATTCGATTGCAAAATATAGCAGATCATTTTCTTTTGTATTCCATTTTGGTTTGTTTTATGATTTCTCCCATTCATTTCAATTCTTCCATGCAACATGATTAAGGGGAAAATGTATTTAATAGGAATGTATGTGTAGAACCTCTAGGGAAGGTTTGCCAACTTTGGCAGTAGGGTCAAAAGTCCAACTTGTACTAAAACATCTAAGCATGCATGTACCCTGCTAACTTGTACCCCAATTTAATAAATTTTAATTTCCTCCAATTTATTCTTTACTCTTCAAATATGAAAAACAAATAGAATACAATTTGTGAAATTTCAATAATAAATCCTTCCAGTCCTTAAATCATTTGTGTTGGTCTTTAAAAACATACAAGGCAAGACATACATGAACTTATGTGCACAATTTCCTAAAACATTTAATGAAAGAACAATATGAATGATGATTGCATGAAGTCTTTTCTTTCTGCATTACTGTCTGGAGTCTGAACTTCTGGTCTGATCAAAGGGGTATCTGCCACTTTGCCCTAATAGCTCCATACTGTCCACAAGGATTTGTTAAATATCTTGCTGAAATCTAGATATATTATATCCAAAGTATTCTCCTGATTTACCACTCATTTGAGGCAATCTTTGCTTCTATAGATACATGTTTTTTTATTCATCTCAGTTGGTTACTGCTAATTCTTGAGTTTCCTATCTTCTGAGTCCTTTTAAATTTTCTATTCCCCAAACTAAGATGCACATAAGGCTACACCTGGCTTTTCTCTGGTAGATCAAATTTTACGATAGAGTGGTCCTCGAACCCTAAAATTCCTGTAATTTTACGTTAGCAACCAGGTCTTCTTTTCCAGTGAGAAACAAGTATGTTCTAGCAGTTCCCCTCACCACATCCTTTACCATTTGAATGCTGAAATTATCATTGAGATAAGTTGTCAATTTCACAGTCATTTTGTTTTGGGCAGAGAGAGGACCCTGACATAGGCCCGTAGACTTGAAGCCCCCAATACAATCTTCATTTGGGATCTTTTTCTCAAATTCATCATCCAATGCCTTCTTTCTAGATGGCCTATAATGTACCTTGACGAACACATAAATTCCCATTTCACCCAAATGCTTTTCACAATGTTTTCTTCTTGAGTTCCCATATTTCCTCACACGAATGTATGTTTCCAATGAATAATGCTTCTTCATGACCTTTTGAAAAATCAACTCTATTTCTATTAAGCAAGCTACATTGTTCTGCAGCCATGTTCCAGTCCTATGCTCACTTTTACTAAGTCTCAGCGATGCTCATAAAATCAGAGTTGACTCCTTTTGTCAGGAATGCTAGTTCGTGTTGCTTGTTACCCAGACCTTGTGGATGTGTGCGCAACTATTTGTAGCCACTGGATATATTGACGACTTTGGATTTCTTGGACTTTTTTCCCAGAGAATGACTGGGCATCTCAATAGTAATTCTTCTTTCTGTGATGTAACTTGTTCTATAGTGTTTAGCTTCTAGGCATACATAGGCATTCTTCTCTTATGAGAAAATGTATTCAAAAGTACAATGTATAATATAGGAAATATGTGAATCAACATTTGAACATCTTTTCATATTGGAAATGGAACTTCTTTAAAACTAGCAGTTGTAGTAGAAAAAAAGAGGAGAGTTTAAAACTTGTCAGTGCTTCCCCTTCACAAAATTGTTAAATTTTTCACAGAAAAACTTGTTCCTGAGAGCCTGTGTTCTAGAACTTATGACTCCATATTATAATATTGATATAAGCCAAATATTTATTCCATGTAATATTTATATTTCCAAAATATTAAAAAAAGCTTTCAAAATTATTTCTCTTCCTTTATCACAAATTGTATTAGTTTCTTAACAAGGAAAGTAGAAACATGAAGCAAAAGTAGAGTTAACTCAATTATGTCCACTAATGAGGGAAAGGAGGACAGGGACAAATTAAAATGACAAAACTATAATTAGGAGGGAATAACTATAGTTTTGTACCAAGGTTTCAAATTTAGAGGGTACTGATAGTACTTGAAGCAATCCCTCAAAAGTATAGAAAAAACAGACCTTAGCACCTATATGGCAAGGATAATGAAATAAAAAAGAAAATTCTTCCTGTGTACCACCCTGCTCCTTGAACCACTGCCTTAGTATTTCTGTCTGATGCCTCCCCTATTCCATCCAACTGAGGTACACTATGTCACTAGTTTCTGCTTATTATTTCATCAATTTAACATTTATTGCTTTTATAAGATAAGAATATTTATTAACTGAATCACTGGAAACTAAAGGTGAACAATCTCTTTGAACAGGGCAAAGCCATTATTTGTGAGATTTTGTTATGCCCTAAACTAAAGAATCTGCATAACAGGAAAGCACTATCTCAGAAGGAGACAGAAATTCTGAGGTCTAGTCACCTAAATAGTATTAAAAAATGTGGCCTTGCAACACCCATCTGTGTAGCAAAGGAAGGACTAAGCTGTAGCAAACAAGAGAGAAGGGTCATAGGTTCTATCAGCATCTTAGAGCAGAAAATCCTGGTTGAAAGTCCTGAAAAATGGTCAGCTCTTTCTCCAAGTGCCTATCTACAGGCATTATAATATAATCTCCTGTTCCATCATACAAATATTTCCAGGAAGCTGAATTTTGCCTCAATCACAAAGAGACCAAAGGGTTAACTGGAAATAGATATAAATGTGAAGTTAGGCAGAAAGCCCAGGCTCTGCCTAAATGTTAGGAATTTCCCTTACTGGGGACTTGGAGTGATTATGATTGAACTCATAACATTTTATCTAAAATAAACTTCCTAAAATTGAAGAGGAAGGAACCATGGGACTATAGGGACCACTTTATTGCCTCTAGGCTTAAGTAAGCTAATTAGTATAACAGAGTGTTACATGAATAATATTTGGTTCTTCTGGATAACCTATAGAACAAAGGTGATTCTCTCACTAACTTACCTTCTCCTCTGGGATTGTCAGTAACTTGCATTTTTGGCTTGCATATATAGGTGTTATAAATGATATGTTTTTCAAGTTCTCTAAAATATCATAAATGACAATTATTAATATTACTACTAAACTTTGGTAGAAATTCTACCCTGTGCAGGTCATGACAATTTCACCTTGTCCTCTATCCTTGCTCCAAACAACATCTTCAGTCCTTAAATTTTGTTGTAGTTCAGTTGATTCTTGTCTAGCTGTTTTGGCAAATTGTCTCGCCTCTCTGCCTGTTTTCTCCTCAGCTAATATAATGTCCAGCTTAGTTTCTTCTAGGGATGCTGCTGTTCCAATGTTCAGTAATGTCTGACTCTTTGTGACCCAGTAGACCATGGGGTTTTCTTGGCAAAGATACTGGAGTGGTTGGTCATTTCCTTCTCCAGTTTTAGGCAGGGGTTAAACAACTTGCCCAGGATCACACAAATATGGAGAAAAATGTTACTATTTGCTCAGATATCTTTAATAGAAAAATAGTTCATGGTTGACTTTAGAGAAGAAATCCTACTATCTAATTAGAATTATCTATCTATCTTGTTTGCATTTGCCCACTGATCTTCTCTGATGTTTTTTTAATTTCCTCATGACTTCACCCTGACCTTTTAGAGTTTTAGTTTTTAGTTATCATATAATGGACTGGATTAATAACTATAATTCACAATTATATTCTCAGTTACAATTTTCCATATAAGATCTCCAACTTATCCTATAGGATGAATAGTAGAAAATCATTTCCCCCTTTAAATGATGCAAAAACATCAGAGATTTTAAATATAAGTTAAAGGTAAGGGTGAAATTCAAATCACAGTGTCTTAAGTCCAGTCTTCTTTCCACTACCACCATTCTAGAAGAATCATTTTGCCTGGAAGAAGTAAAGTGGATGGAGGGAAGTTTGGTATTTCTTTCCAGGTTTTACAATATAGGACTGGGGCCAGAGGGGAGAGGAAACAGAGGCTGATCCTTGGAATGGAAGCCAACAAATATTCAGAAAAGTATTCTGGAAGGCACTCTCACCTTCCTGTATGCTAAATGGGCTCTCCCTCAATGTTTCATAACTTTTAGTGAGAGGGAATACACTCAAAGAAGGCCTCTACGGCTCCTTTGATGAGATTCCGGAATAGATATTGGACTTCAATTGAACTTTTATTCCTATGACTAACTCAGTAGTTTGGATTCCAAACTACACAGAATGAAAAAACAGTTTTTTATTAAACATTGTAAGCAATTATGCAGATAAGATCATGTGTGTCTTGTCTAGATATTCAAAGAGTAACACAAGTGATTTCAGGCCTGGGAAGATTTATAAATACTACTGGGATATTTCACAAACAAATGGCATCCTAGCTCACTTGTGAGTCAAGTCTGGGACTGGAAAAATCTACATATTTCTGAAATGTGCAGCAGGTGATCTTTTATACTGATTAGGGAAAATGGGAGAGCATAACCAGGGATGAAATAATAGGAGTCTGCCAAGAAAAAAAAATAAGATAAAAAAAGTCAACTTCATTATTTCTTAAAATGTGTATTATCCAAGTTCCTTTCTTTCTCCTCATTTTTGCAAACATGCACTGTGGACATTTTTATGTATTAGCACCCCAAGCATGGCACACTAAGACCCAAATGAGTTCTTAAAGAACTCTCTTCAGGGTCTGGTGTGCAAAAATAATAAAATAGGAATAAATCGATGTTTTAAAATGATCTATGGCTTTTCACTCTGCAGTGCTAGCCTTCATTACTATGAATAATTAAAAACTCCCAGTCCAACACAGCAGAATGAGTGTCACCAAAAAACACTTCAATTTATACTCTCTAACTAAAGGAGTGGTGATGGAGTCACCTCTGAGACTTTTGAATCACAAAATTAGGTGGAATGTGCTTGGGAGTAAGCTGGAACTAATTTACAGGGTGGAATGACAAGGCTTTTCTTAGCAAGTTTTTTTAAGTTGAAAGTTTACATTTCATGGGGTTTGTACAAAATGAAAAACTTCACAGATTTAGACGGAACAGGAATCCCCGGGTGGATGGTTCTAATAGAATTAGGAACTAGGTCTAAATTCTATTCCAAGAGACCTATATACCATTCTGGCATCTCTAAGGAAAATGGAACAACATTTGATTAATTAAAATTCTACTGGATCCAACTCAGTACTCATCATTTGGAAAGGAATAATTCTTCATTTGGATAATGACCATTTAGAGCATGCAACTTGAGATGCTACAACCCAATGGGCTACTCAGAAAACTGTGACAATTATTCCAAGTAACTATGATATTTGATTTTAGTTACCTATTCCAATACCATTCCCCTTCAAAATTAACCCACATTTTGAGAAAGAAGTAAAGAAATTCCTCTCTGTTTTGCCTAAGAAGAGCAATCTCATTGGTAGGAGATCTTTGTCCAAGGCAAAGGGTGAAACTTAGAAGGGTAGAGAACCAGCTGTTTGCTTCTGGACAAAAGGAGGGGATTAAAAAAATCAGAACTTGCTCCAGGATTCTCACATAGTTTTAAATCAGTACACTCATTACACATCTCTGTCTCTTCCTGACTTCCCATTCTGAGAGTATATGGCTGCAGGTCTCCCCTTCAACCCTATGAAGAAACTCAGTCATGAAGCTAAATATGGTTCTTTGCTGGAACAAAGGAGTTTGAGATCCAAACCTAAAACTTAAATGAAAAGGAAATTACAAATGCACATAAACACCTTTCATTCACTTGAAAATAATCTTCTCTCTAGATCCCTTACAAACATACTTGAAGTCTCACTTAAGTTTTTCATTCTATGTAGCAAGGCATCGGTGATGAAATGGAAAATATTAGATTTAGGTTAAATTTACTCTTTCATTAATTCATGATCATTTGGAAGTTTAGTAAATGAGAAAGGGTGAGGGAAGAAGGCTTCTAAAAGATTAATGAAACTTGCTACAAGTGATGGCAGACTAGTACTCAAATCCTCTCATGATTTCTTATTCTCCTATTTTAGAGTAAAAACCTCAAAGGAAAAGTATGTAAGTATAGTAATTTGATAAGAATGTTATGGCGACAAATGTTAAATAACACAGGGCCAAGCACAGCTCCCTGGGGAGGCTTTACCAAGATATGAAGGAAAAGCCATTTTTTGTAGCTATCACTCCAGTGGTAAGGAAAATATTAGTCTATTGTCCGACAGCAACACTCACAGTCTGGAGTCCTAGCGACCAGTTGTTAACCACTTTGGAAGGAGTTGAAGGTGCAGATGACTAACTCCATTACTCGGCCACAGTTTCTCATGCTTCTAGTATGACTCTGATCTTACTGGGTTGAGGATGGCAAAAGGCACAGGTTCAGTGGGGATTCACAAAGTTGCTGAACTAGTTTTAAAACTCCAGATTCAGTTGCGTAGCCTCGATGAACCTTGGGTACAATGGAAATAGGTCTGGATTGGAAGTCACAGATGTGCTTTCACATTCTGACTTGGACCCTTGATGGCTGTGTCATCCTGTGCTAGGTACTACCCTTATACCAGGTCACATTTTTCTCTTCTGTTCAAGGAAGTAATTGGGCCAGGTGACCTCAAGCATCTATTTCTCCCAGCTCTAAATATTATAAGAAACCAATTCTAAATAAATGTAGACTCAATTTTAAATTGATTATTTTGCTTTCCCCCTCCCTGCCTAGTGAACATTAAGGTTACATTCAATGTCACTCTCCCTTCGCTATTGCAAAATGTGTATCATCACCACTCCCAAAGGAACGCAGAATGCTTAACAAGAACAGTTTTCAGGTTCAGTTGTTTTCATTCATATCCAGCCCTATGTGACCCCATTTGGGATCTTCTTGGCAAAAATACTGGAATGGTTTGCCATTTCCTTCTCCAGTTCATTTTACAGGTGAATAAACTGAGGCAAACAGCTAAGTGACTTGTCCAGGGTCATAAAGCTTAAGTGTTTGAGGTCAAATTTGAACTCATGGCTTCCTGATTCCAGGTCTGACACTCTGGCCCTCCACCACTATTAATTAATACAGTAAGACCTAATATGTAATATTGTCCATCAACCTACATTTATTAGATATCCACTTACTCACTCCTGTGTGCCAGGAACTGTGCAAAGTGCTAGATGTTGGGGATACCAAAGGAAGATAAAAAACAATCCCAGCACTCAAGGAGCTCACAACCTTCTCATGGGGGAAATACTACCACATCCTGACTTTTATTTCCTTTCTTTTTCCTTGCTTTGGTTAAAATTCTTCTTTCTCCACCTCTTCTTAGCTATTTTCTTTAAGATAACAAATCAGTTTGGAGGCAACATCTAAGAATTAAGCTAAAAGAAGAGATTCTCTTGGCATAGCAGAGTTCATAAATAGAGGCCAAAGGGTTTACCATGGCAACTTATTTTGCTACAAACATAAATAAGTTGAAAGTCCAGCTTCATTAGGTTCTCCTAATTTTAACCACAGAGGTAGGTGTCCAGAACACCCTTATGCATGTAATTTATAGCATTTTCGTAACTTCCCTCTGCAGAATACTCTGTCATCCAGCTGTTCTGATAATTACAGTTTAACATTCATTTCTCCCTCTCCCTACTCCCAATCTTTACTCTGCCAGAGCCTAAACTTATTCATTCTTTCATTCTCATTAAGGAATGAGAATAATTGGACAGCATCCCTATCTTCACCATAAATCTATCCTGTTGCTATGTGATGATTCTGTCTAGTTTTTGGATTTACTTCTTGGTGGTCGGTTTCTTTTTTCCAAGTTGGTTCCCTTAAGGGACTTCCCAAAGGAGAAGTATTTAATAAGAATTTTTTTTAAGTTTCTGGAATCTGCCATACACTGAAAAATAAAAATTATAAATCTCAACTATCTGGGTAGTTTCCTAGAATTTTTTCTTCATTTATGGGCTTTTAAAATATTTGATCCTTGTTAATTGCAAAGGATGGAAGGTTGAAAGTGTTACTTAAATTGCTACAAAAACACATACATACTCAACTTTATCTTTTAAAGAATTTGCCTTGAGTCTAGGCTTTTCACTGCATATTTATAAGGTTTTCATTCCCAGAGCTCCAACATATTTGCATGCCATTTGAAATAATATGTTTTCTCTTCTTATTCTCAAGAGAAACTGAGTTGTTTTTAAAGTGATTTTTCTATATTCCAGATAAGTAGGGGGAGAAAAGAAGGAAACAAAAGCTACAGATTTCTTTTTTCAGTTTAGTGGTCTTTTCAACAAAATCACAATGTTTATTTTCCCCACAATTTGTAAAAGAATTTATTCTATAATTACAAATCCTGTCATAATTCTGGCTACCCTTTGTGATACTCATTAGAGAATAGTTCATTTGATTTGCAACAAAAAATAAGTAAATTTCAAAAATCATTTAGGATTAAATTCCTAGGGCTACAGAAATATGTGTTGAATTGCACTGAACTGTATTTGAGGGAGGGATATTACAAATGCTTAAGGAAGAAATAAGAAAGGACATCAAAACAATGTACTTTTTTAATCGTGAAGCAGTTTCCTAGTTATTGCAAATTTGAGGCAACAAAAATAGAATAATTTCTCCTCATATCAATGATTTTTCTGAGGCTTTTTTACAAGATTTATAAGGGCTACCAAGCAATTCACTAGGACCGGTAAGCCAGGATCAGCTATGCCTGGCAAACAGCAGAAGCTTAATAAGTGTTTATTGCATGTGTGAATATTCTTTTGGGATGACTTTAAAAATTAGTCAAAGCAATGATAGGAAAATATTAAGATACAATTGTTTCCTTATTTTTGTTGTAGTTATGTATCAGAATTTTTTTAAATTGTCACTTAAAATTAAAAAAGAACAATATTCTATCACACATTCAAAAAATTATGAGCCAAATACTAGCTACACATGGTTTTGAAGAAGTCTGCTTTGCTGCATGAATATTTATTTGTTGTTCAATCATTCATGAGCCCATCTGAGGTTATCTTGGCAAAGATATTAGAGTAGTTTACCATTTTCTCCACTTCATTTTACAGATGAGGAAACTGAGGCAAACATGGTTAAGTGGCTTTCCCAGGGTCACACAGCTATTAAATGTCTGAGGCAGAATTTGAATTCAGGTCTTCCTGACTTCAGGCCTGGCCCTCTACCTACTGTACCACCTAACTGCCCTGCTTCGTGAATAAGGGCATTGCGAATTATATTTGCTTTGGCAGTGGTATGGGCAATATTTGCCCTGGAGTCAAGAAGATTTAGGTTCAAATTCTGCCTCTGACATACACTGAGTATATGACCTTAAGGCAAATCATTTAACCTCCCAATACCTAAGGAAACTTTCAAAGTAAGGGGATTTTCCTTGGAAATTTCACATACCAGTGACATCACAGATCCAACACAAAAAAAGAAAATAATATTTTGTACTGACTTATCTATCTTCATATCATTTGCCCGCAAAGAAATGTGAGCTCTTTGAAGGGTAAGTATCCTTTACTTTCTCCTTGTATTCTAGTACCTGTCACAGTACTTGGTACACAATAGGTGCTTAAAAAATGCTTGAATAATTCTATTTTAGCTATTCTACACAATTTCAAATTGGAATATACATGGGCAGTTTTCTCCCTTTTCTTCCTTTTTACTTCAAAACTCTTTTAATTAGATTTCCAAAACTCCAGGCAAATACTATACACCAACCCTGGTAATGATAGGATTCAGACTCTGGGAGGCTGCTTGAGCTCCCCTTGAATCTTCCCATTTAATCTGGCCTTTCTTACTCAAACGTAATCTTCCCATTTGATCTGGCAGTTTCTCCAGATCCATCGGCTTTCTGCTCATTGTGCCCAGGTCTCTGTTGCACTTTCCACCCTTGATCCTATCAAAATCGCATTGACCAGGACGTTGACCATTCCCATCAAGATCCTCCCTAGATTTGATCTGTTTTCACCCCAGGGTACTGGTCATTCCCATCAAGATCTCTGGATTGCCCCACCTGCTTCCCACACAAATTCTCCATTGTCTGATATGTTCTGATTGCCTCCAGCTATTTCCAACCTTTGACTAGTCATCTCAGGTTCATTGAGGTCTTCCTTGGACTTTTCCTCAAGACCCTCCTTAAACCCCTCCTCCCATCACCCTAGACTACCAGACCAACCCCAGATCCCCCTATAGTCTTTTCTGTATTTAAGTTCCATCTTGCCTCCAGATTCAATCCAGCTCAGACTCTGTCTAGCTGAGATTCTATCAGATCCCCTTTGCTTAGGCTCCTTAAGAGTCAACCCAGTATGACAAATCTTTAATAAACTTTGTTTTTCTTTGGCTTTAAGAAGGCTTGTGTCAAAAGCATTCAAGCAGGACTCCCATATATTGGTAATTTGGGGTACCCTGCACCCTTCAGACCTCAACAGTTAGATATACTCTTCTTGGCCAAAGCCTATCATTATTTTAAGCTAAGGTCCGGAAATCTAAGTTTCATTCTCCACATCAATTTCTTAACCTTCACAAATTTACTTCCCAAATTTGCTTCTCTCTTCTGAAACACTTGTCTTCAACTTGCAGCAACACTTTTCAGGTTTTTATCCAAGGTTTCCTAATTTTTAGCAAAGCTTTCCAGGTTCCCTCTGACAGTGTCATTTGTGTCCATGTGAAGCCCCAAAGACAGCAGTAGCCATCATGTTATTTCTTATTCATCAGAATCTGGTAAAGAATACGAGATCCCCTCATCACTTGCTATAGCTCTAAAAAACAAAATTATTTTAAAGACACATCATGAATGTATTAGCTATTCTGCTTCTATAGACTTAGATACTTCTTATGGAAAATGCCCAGATGATTCAATTCCTTCTGTAATACAAAGAAGGACTTAATGCCTGGTTTGTGACCTGTTTCCCAAACTCTTCATATAATTCCTCTTTTTTCACCCCCAAGACATATGTGTGTGTGTGTATGTGTATGTGTGTGTGTGTATGTATATGTATGTATATATGGAAGATATATTTTGGGAGGAAGGGTATTTTGTTCCACTGAGTTGAGTGCTTTTTTTTTAGGTAATCAAATGTATAACCTATAACTAGGTGGTACAGTAGAGGGCCAGACCTGAAGTCAGGAAGACTTGAGTTAAATTCTACTTCAGACATTTAATAGCTGTATGACCGTGGGAAAGTCAGTTAAATATGTTTATCTCAGTTTTCTCATCTGTAAAATGAACTGGAGGAGAAAATGGTAAAGCATTCTAGTGGGTTTGGGATTTTATATTTTCTATATAGGCATTGGGTGGCTATTAATACCATCTCCTCTGTTTCTGTGACATCACTCACTCCTCTTAGTTCTCCTGTTTGTCTAACCACTTCTCAGTCTCCATCCATATCATGCTTTCCAGCTGTGGGTATCCTCCAGACCACTGTCCTAGGTCTTTTCTTTTTTTGATCTATGCAATCTCACTTGGCCATCTTTGCCTCCATTCTTACCTAGTCTTTAATTTCTGAAGAGGTGTTGCTTCAGACAAACTGAGACCTGGGAAAAATCTTAGCTTAAAAGTACCAAGGTCTCCCAATGAATCTGGAGTCATCTCCAGTTATCCTGACCTATGTCTTGTCACTGGACTCAGATTCTGGAGGAAAGAGTGAGGCTGATGACTGCACAACTCTGCCTCACTCAAATCAGTTCCCTTGAAAGGAAGACACCACCATTGGTCCTCTTCAAGAATGAAGGAGAAACAGGATGTAATCTCACTGGATGGTCTCATCAGCTCCCATAAATTAATTATCTTTTCTATGATCCCCCCTATGATTCTCTAATCTCTTAGTAGAGCTACAGTTACCCATTTCCAACTGCCTCTTGGATACCTCAAATTGGATGCCCTTTAGACATTTTAAACTCACTATTCCTGACACTGAACTCATTCTCTTTCCCTCATGCTTTCCCATTACTTCCAAGAGTACCACTATTCTCCCACTCATCCAAGCCTGAAACATTGGTGTCATCCTGAATTCCTAAGTTTTGCTCACCCCACATATCCAATCTCTTGCTGAATTTTGTCATTTCTACCTTCACAACATCTCTCATACACATCCCCTTTCCTCCATTCATTCAGTTACAATTATCTTTCACCAAGACAACTGAAATTGTCTTCTAACCAGTCTCCCTCTCTCACATGTCTCCTCCCATTCCACTATATTCTCTACTCAGCTCTCAAAGTAATCTTTCAAAAGTGTAGGTCTGACCATGCCACCTCATCCCATCAGTGAGTGCCAGTGACTATTACCACCAATATCAAATATAAATACCTCTTTGGCATTTAGAACCTTTCTTCATGCCTTTCCAGTCCTCTTTCATCTCATTTCCTTCCACACACTCTGGGATCTAGTTATACCGCTCTACATTCATTTCTTTGAAAATGGAATTTTATCTGCTATCTCTGTGACTTGGCATTGACCGTCCTCTATGTCTGGAATGCCTTGGCTCCTTACATCTGCCTCTTTGCTTCTTGGCCTCTTTCAAGGTTCAGCTCCAATCTCACCTTCTGAAAGGTGTCTTTCCAGATGCTAATGTCTTCCCTTTGCAAATTAACTTCATCTGCTGTATATGCCTACTTACTTTCATTGTTGCCTCACTCATTAAAGTCCATACTCCTGTAGAACAAGGACATTTCCCTTCTCATTTCTTTGTACCCTCAGCCCTTAGCTTGGTGTCTGGCACAGAGTAAGAGCTTAAGAAATGCTTGCCAACTGCTTGAATTACCATCTAAATGTGATTTATTGTAGAAAATCAATTACAAAAGCATTTATGCTTCTTCTCAGAGAAGGCATCATTTCCACAAATAGATCTATTATGGCATCTTAACATGCTATTCAAATGAACTAGGATTTTCAAAGGCTATTCTGGGAAAATAAAAATAATACAGTTTTACTTCTATCTGTGTTTGGAAAGTATTGTAACTGGTAGTTTAGCCAATAGATAATGCATTCTTTGGGCAGGGCAACTCATGAAACAAATAAAAATATTAAAAGGTCTCAGTTCACTGTAAACCCATTTCACTAGTGAAGTCCAATAGGTAATGTATGCTAAGTATTCAAGTTGTGCTAAGAATCACTGGTCTTTAGATGGACTATAAATATTTAACCACTAGTACCTCAAGTGTGAGATCTTGGTCCAATGAGATGATCTGATCTATTATTAGATATATATCAATATTTACATTTCTTCAAGAAGACATAAGGGAGTTACAGTCAACCAACTTACAATAAGGAAATAGTTACTGGATTTCTCATAGGAGAGACAAATAAAGGAGTTGATGGAAGTGGTTTTACCATATCTCCAAAAGACACAGAAAACATTTGCTAGTGTTGAGTAAGCACACAATCAGAGACTTAGTCTGCCTCTGACACTTACTGGCTGTGTGATCATGGACAAATCACTTAACATGCTTGAGCCTCAGTTTCCTCATTTGTAAAATTGAGAATGTAATGCTTATCTTCACCTCATTCTATTATTGTAAACCCCACTGGAGATAACAAGGCTGGGGACCCTTAGGCCTTGAGGCCATATATGGCCCTCTGGGTCCTCAGGTGTGGTCCTTTGACTAGATTTGTTCTATGAAGTTCAGATTTGGTCAGAAGGCTGCACTTGAGGACCTAGAGGCTACAGGTTCCCCATGCTTTTTATAGAACCTCCATTTTAAGGAGGGGCCCAGGTCAGCCATCTCTTCATTTCTCTCTCAGATATACTCCAAACTCTTTCAACTTTCTCTACCATGACATTTGTACCAGGTACCTTCCCCCACATTTTTCAGCTTCCATTTATATGTTACTTTCTCTGATTACATATATTTCTTGAGGCCAAGTTTTGTTTTTTTTTTCTGCTTGTCTTTCTATACCTACCAATTAGCACAGAGCTATTATTAATTAATATTAATTAGTATTAATTGCTTTAAAATGCTTATTGATGACATGTTGATATTTATCAAAGTTATCTATTTATACATTCTTGGAATGGCAATAGGAGATGATATTGGCTACACCTACTCATCTCTTCTAATATCTGAATTAATAATTGTCATTTTTATTAGATATGGTCAATGCAGGCAACTTTAAACATAGAAAAACAAAATTAGATCAATAATATACAACCCCACCCCCTCAAAAAAAATTAACGATGCAAGACACGTGGAAACGAAAGCTCACAATATTTTATTACAAAAGAGGAAGAGCAACATGGAAAGAAAGTCAACAGCTCACCTGAACATAGAGTTCTCTGAGTTCATACTGAAATTTCTTGGGATCTGTGGTGATTGTTACTGGCCCAATTTCTAAGGAAAAAAGAATACAAAATAACTTAATAAGAAACTTGTAGACAGCATCCAAAGACATATTAATTCCATGTCTTCAATCTATTTACTACTCAAATTACTGACTCATAAAATATATTAAGGAAAACATCAAAGACAAGCAGTAGTTTATAAAAACCAAATATTTAGCTTAAAATAAATTCTCAATTCTTCACATGAAAAAAGGGAAACATGAGAAATAAATTTGATCACTGGACTCAAATACCTGACATCTCAGTTCAACCACTCAAAAAATGAGAAGAACAGAGCCCTTTAACTTGTCTCACTTTTTTCATCTATGTAATTAAGATGATACCATATAACAAGTGAAATAATGAATTTAAAAGCACTTTAAAATGAAAATGTATCATGATTTAATATATAAGATAATGCTAATTCATTTTCCACTGTTATTTTCTCTGCTGCTTCTCAGCTAGGCCTACCCTCTTCAACAGCCACTACTTCCCACACTTATTTTACCCACAATCATAATTTTTATGGGTACTGCCAAGAGGTCCAGTTCTAAAAACAGAACCAATTAAAAGTTAAGTTGTATAGTTTAGTCCATATATAACAATATTTCAATCCCTACTTCCAGAAAAATTCTTTGAATTCTTTTTCACTGTCTGCAAATTGTAGATTACTAATCCTTTCATGTCAACTTGATTCATCAAAGACTATAGCTAAAGAATAAAAATATATTATATTATAATTATATTATATATTACATATATATATAATTGTATACTATATATAATATATATTATAACTGGCAAAAAAAAAACACTTAGTAGAGGGAAAAATAGAAGGATCTTGGGCAAAGGTCCTTCCATTTACTGGTAAAATTCAACCAGTGGTATAGTCATATAATTCTATATTCATGATGTAAGAATAAAAAGACCTTCCTGTTTTATTTAACAAAATAATCACAGGGTAGCTCTTATGAAGTGATTTATGCTTTCAAAACAGCTTTTTCCATAATATGCTACACATCTAGAACACACATGTAAAGGAGGACCTCAAAAGTGATGCAATTAGAAAAGAGATGCAATGTATATTTTAAGACCTCTATAATTTCCCTCAGAAACAAAATTATAAGATGCTTCTCTTCATTTGCTTTAAGATATTAGGGTATTAAATACCTTGCAAGATGGACACAGAGTGTTGAAAGAGACTGGAAAGCAACGGAACAGTTTGCATTCCATATGAAGCAAAAGTAATAAGTGGTATAAAAGGCATTTCCCCAATACATGATAAATGGAGGCACTATATTCTTTTAAGACTAAATAAGGCTATGTTTTGTTAGATTTATGCTATGCTATGTTATGTTCTGCTGTGTCATGCTGTTTGTTGTTATGTTATATTATGGCAGCTAGGTGGTACAGTGGATAGAAAACTGGATCTGAAGTCAAGGAGATTCATCTTCATGTGTTCAAATCCTGTCTCAAACACTTACTAGACATGTGATCCAGGACAAGTCACTTAGCCATGTTTACCTCAGTTTCCTCATCTGTAAAATGTGCTGGAGGAGGAAATGACAACCCCTTCTAATATCTTTGCCAAGAAAATTCCAAATGGGGGTCACAAAGAGTCACACACAATTGAAAAACAACCAAACAACTACACAACAATGACTATATTATTCAAATTAATATATAACAGGAAGCATCATATATCAGTCAATTGCCACCTAAAACATAAATTGGCCAGAATAATATCAACCTGCTTCCTATATTGTTGTATGATTCAGGAGCATCCAAGAATAATACTGAGGCAACTGAAATGGAAATAGGAAAAGAATGGCAGCTTGGGCCTGCAAGGGCACTCTATATACAAAAGACTGGCCCTCTTCTACGATGGAGAGGAGCGAGATAAACAGAACAGGAAGGGACCATAGCTTAGCCTTTAATATAATTATTACCTGTTAACAAAATAGGAAGGGCGACCAGGAACAATTACACGCCTATGGCAACATACTTTTGGGCATTTCTGAGAAACACAAGTATGAAGAGTTAACTCAAGTATCATAAACCTTTCTCCAGACAGTGAATAACTAATAGCAAAATCACTGTATATCCTTCCCACTGTTTGCTTTCATTCTAATTCTTCCAATGTCACTTCCTGTCACTTCAATGCAGTCTTGCACTGTTTTACTCAGCCCTGCCCCCTACTTTGTCTCTTTGTTCATGAAGGTTTCAGACTTGAACAAAATTACAACAGAGATTCTTCTGCAAATACAACTGTATTCTGTTATTGTCTGAGCATGGTAGTATATGTTAAAACTGGAAATTTCTCAACTACATGGAGATTCCAGAACTTCATTCCTTTCTCTTCTGGGGATATGTACTTTACTAGACATGTGTTTTTTAAGTGTAGACTACAAGTATTTTTTAAGTATAGACTGTACTGGGATAAACTGGAGATACAATGAAAGACAAAACCAGCATCTGCCCTCAAGGAGCTCACAATTTAAGGAGAGAGAGACCTTGCAAACAACTGCGTATATCTTGGAAAAATTAAAGGTAATCAAAAGATGGAAAAATCTAACATTACGGATCATCAAGAAAGGATTCCTGCACAAGGTAGAATTTTAGTTAAAGACTTGAAGGAAGTCAGGGAAGCCAGAAGGCTAGAGAGGACAGAGTATTTCAGGCACGGGAAAACAATCAGTGAAAAATACACAGAATCAGGGGATGAAGACTTAAATGAGTGTTGTTTAAAGTTTCCCCCTACTGTCATGATGGTTATTCCAAGTTTCCCATTGTACTTATATTCAACTACTGCTGCAGATGAACAAAAGACACAATTCTTCACAAATTGATAGACAGTATTGCAAAACAAAGCAAGACTAATTATTTTTTTCTAAATGATCATTTAAATAAAAGAAATAGTATATCTCCAAAGTGAAACGAATTTTTAATTGGGAAAAAAACAGCAATTGAAAATGGAGTTATTTCCTCTTTTCTATATAATACCTTAAGCTCCATTTTCCTAGGTATTTATCAAATGGATTAAAGTCACCCCCACCCCAACATTCTAGTCATTGTTCTCTTAATCTGAATTGTTGAATTGAACTTGAGAAAATAATGGGGGGAAAGTCACAATCAAGTATTTTTTTTTCCTGGCTCACTTGGCAAGATTTATTTCCCTTCCGTCACTTCCTTTTTCCTTTGCAATAACAGAATTTGTGTTACTCACAATTTTCTTATTCTTGCTGTGTTTCCTTGATGATAGGGGAATATTTTGTGGTTGCCTATTGAGAGCAGGATTGCAGAGAGCATTAGTTGCAGAAGTGGATCACGCTAAACTGCATATGGGCATTTTTTGATAGTGTCTCTTACAGCTTATTCAATAAACTCAGTATTTCAAGTTAGTGTGGCTAATTCATTGGCAAGACTCTTTTATCTTGTATTCTGATCTTTCTCCCCAAATGTATTAAAAGATTACACTAAAAAAAGTGGTTTTGAGTTGTATCAAGAGCTGCAACAAATGTAAGCATACTATGTATACACAGCAAGAAATACTAGATTCAGCAAGCATTTATTTAGTACCTGTTTACTGTCCTAGCTGTTAAAGAAACAAAACAAAGACCAGGAAGTGCACTGAAGCCATTTACTACAGAATAACCAGTCACTTGGCAAGAATTCATCCAGTGCCCTTTCTAGGATTCTTGGAAGATACTAAACTATATGAGGTACCCATATGAATTTAAAGGAACTTATAACTTTATTGGAGAAAGATGTATGGGCAAATGAAAGGTAGTAAGCAATAATTATAAGATATTATATGTCATATAGAGGTAGGAGAGATCATTATGTGAAGAGTGGCTAGGTACAGGATTCATGAAGAAAGAGGCAGGTTAGGTCAGTAAAAAGATCTGAATTCGTGTCTTGGTTCTTCCATTTAGAAGCACAGAATCATAGACCTCTAGGGAAAGGGGGCAAATAGAGACACAGACCAGGCTCCTCCTTTTACAAATGAGCAAACTAAAGCAGAAAGCAGGTGAAATGACTGTTCCAGGGTCCTATAGCTAATCCAATCTTTCTAAGCCTCACTTTCTTCATCTATAAAATGGAGGTAATACTTCTACTTCCCTCCCAAGGTTATTGTGGAGGTAGGGAGAAGTGCTTTGTAAAACTACAAGTTTCACATAAATGTGTGTTGCTATTAAAATGGAGATAAGGAAGGGGAGGGGGAAAATACACAAAAGGAGGCACATGAGAATATCTAACACAGTTAGTAGAACAGCCCATCCAGAAAGGACTATTCAACTACAAGAAGTTTTGGAATATATTTGAAAAATAGATTAAGACCTTTTAGGAAGTGGAACCAAAATGACTGAGTAAAAGCAGGAATTCACTTGAACTCTCCAAAATTCTCCTCCAGACAACTTCTAAATAAAGCCTCACAATAAATTCTGGGGCTGCAGAACTAATAAAATGAAGGAGTGGAACAATTTTTCAGCTCAAGATAACTTAGGAGGCGTCGGAGGGTCTGTCTCACTGGAGTAGAAATGGAGGGCACTGTAACACAGTCACACCCTGACAAGTCAACAGCAGGCCTTGGTGGCAACTAATTGGCAGTGGTGACTTTTAGAGCTCCCAGACCACAGATAGTAAGTTGGCCAGACAACTGGTAAGAAGGGGATTACAGGGGAATGTTTTACTGACACTGGATGTAAGCCTCTGTTCTAGTGCCCATATGAACTAGAGCATGTGGCCCTAGGGGAATCAGGATCTAACCACAGTTCCAAGACAGAAAACAGTGCTTTAGGCCACTCACAGAGCAGAGCACAGGCCAGGAGAACAGTAATCATACCTCTCCTTAGATATTGCCACTTTGGAAGAACTGAAAAATTACAGACCCCCAGAATTAGCTCTGAAAACAGCAGCATCAAAGAACCTGAAGCTTGGGGCAGTGCATATGGTTCACGAGCATAGTTCAACTTTAACATACAGTCAAAAGTCAAGAAATAGGCTAGAAAAACGAGCAAGCAGCAAAAAAAGAACTTGACAACAGAAAATTGCTATGGTGGCAGGGGAGAGCAAAACACAAACTTAGAAGAAAACAAAAAAGTCAAAACTGCTACCTCCAAAGAAAAAAATGTGGTTTGGTTTCAAGTCCAAAAAAAGAATTCCTAAAAGAGCTCAAGAAGGATTTGAAAAGACAAGTAAGAGAGGTGGAAGAAAACTTGAGGGGAAATGACAGAGAAGTAAGAAAAATAATGAAAAAAGAGTCAACTGTTTGGTAAAGGAAGCACAAAAAATACTGAAGAAAATGACAACTTAAAAAGCAGAATAGACCAAGAAGTAAAAGAGACACCAAAATCCACTGAATTGGCCATGTGGAAAAAGATGTACAAAAATTCACTGCGGAAAAGAACTTCTTAAAAAGTAGAATTGGCCAAATGTAAAAGGAGCTACAAGAGTTCACTGAAGAAAATAATTTCTTAAAACTTAGAACTGGGCAACTGAAAACTAATGACTCTATGAGACATCAAGAACAATAAAAACAAAATCAAAAGAATGAAAAAAATAGAATAAAATGTGAAACATCTTACTAGAAAAACAACTCATCTGGAAAATAGATTCAAGAGAGATAATTTAAGAATTATTGGACTTCTCAAAAGCCATGATAAAAAAATTCATCATCTTTTAAGAAATTATCACGGAAAACAGCCCTGACATTTGAGAACCAGCAGTTAAAAAATAGAAAATAAAAGAATCCATTGATCACCTCCCGAGAAAGATCCCAAAATGAAAACTCTAAGGAATATTATAGCCAAATTCCAGAGCTTCCAGGTCAAGAAAAGAATACTTGAAGCAGCCAGAACGAGACAATTCAAATATTGTGGAGCCCCAGTCAAGAATCGACAAGATTTAGCTGATTCTACCTGAAAGGATCAAAGGTCTTGGAATATGATATTCTGAAGGGCAAAGGATTACAACCAAGATTCATTTTATCCATCAAAACTGTGTATAATCCTTACAGTGGAAGACTAGATATTTAACAAAATGGAGGACTTTCAAGCATTTCTGATGAAAAGACAGAACTGAATAGAGAAATCTGACTTTCAAATATAAGGCTTCAGAGAAGCATAAAAAAGTAAACAGGAAAGAAAAATCAAGAGAGTTAAACTGACTACGTTCCTATATTGGAAGATGATACTTCTAACTCCTAAGAACTTTGTGATTATTAAAGCAGTCAGAAAGAGTATACACAGAGGACATAGGTATGAATGGATTATGATGGGATGATATCCAAAAAAATGCAATTAAGGGGTGAGAAAGAGGAATGCCCTAGAAGAGAGAGGATAATGGGGTGAAATATCTCATATAAAAGAGACACAAAACATCTTTTACAGTGGAGGATAAAATAGGAGTAGCAGGGAATGCTTGAACCTTACTCTCATTGTAACTGACTCAAAGAAGAGTTAAAATACACATTCATTTGGGTATAGAAATTTATCTTATCATTGTGTTTGTCCTTCACTCTCGAAGAGGACTATGACATCAAGACAATGACATGACTTGCAGTTGACTTTGATTTGAGTGAGGGAGGGAAGGTCACCAACTTCACTTTCTTCTCCTGAGCCATCTGAGTCAAGTGGCCTGATATTCATCAGGACAGTTGGAGATGACTCAGAATGCAATGTGAAGCTTGGCCCTTACAGGCTAAGGTCTTGCAGCATTCTCACTTTGAATGAGATACACCCATTCAATGAATAGGCTTCTTTAAGTAGTTGTTCAAGGGATGGCCCCTTTAATAAAAAAATAGAAAATACGACAGGGAGGAGAAGACCCTCAGGGTTCCTGAGCAAAAGAGAGATAATTACTAAAAAATAAAAAAAAAACTACTGAAAATAGCCCAATGTAAGATCACTAACAAGATCCTAGAATTAAAAATGTCAAGGTTTTCAAAAGTTTTTGAGCCAGACTCCTGCTGAGAATGTAAGTGAAACAGAGGCCTAGAGAGCTTCTGGGACCTGGATATGATCACCTTCAGGTTCCCAGGTCTAGAGTTAACAAAGCCTTAAGAGCATTTCTACTTGAGGGCCTTCCCTAGACTCTGTCTGAACCAGGGGCCTAGGGAGCTGTGGGAACCATTTTTCGATCACCTGAAAGGGTCCAAGGATTAAAAACAAGAAATCTTTCAGAGACTTTGAAGTCCAAGCACTTCATGTGACTCTAAAGGAAAGTGAGTGCTAGAAAGTTGGATTGAACAGTTCAAGATCCCTAAGAAGATCCTAGGATTAAAAATGTCAAGACCGTGAAAGGATTTAAAGGCAGACTCCCATATAATGATAGGAGAAACAGAAGCCTGGGGAGCTTCAGGTCCCTGTAGGTGATCTCTCACAATTTCCTAGACCTAGAGATAAGAAGGCCTTATGTGCGTTCACACTACAAACCCCAACCAGGTATCTCTCTGGAAGTGAGGCCTTGTGAGCCAAATGACCATTGCAAGATCAGTCAGGCAGGTCCAAGGAATAAACATAACTCATCCTTCAGAGGCCTTACAGTTCAAGCCCTTCATGTGACTGTAAAGAAAAGTGAGTCCTGGAGAGCTGGATAGACAAGTGTAAGA
Organism: Potorous gilbertii; assembly: GCA_028658325.1. Taxonomy (NCBI): domain Eukaryota; kingdom Metazoa; phylum Chordata; class Mammalia; order Diprotodontia; family Potoroidae; genus Potorous; species Potorous gilbertii. Next base: position 74,512 of record JAQQSK010003330.1, read on the forward strand.
TCACTCCCAAACTCCTAGGATGAAAAATATCAAGGCATTCAATAGCTTTAGAGCCAAATCCCCTGCTATGACTATAGGAGGGACCATGAAGACAAGGGAGCTTAAGGACCTGAATGGTATCACCCATAGGTTCTTAAGCCTAGAGCTATTAGGACCTTAAGAGCACTTATACCAGAGGCCCCTCCATGAACACAGCCTGAAAGTGAGACCTGAGGGTGGAGTCAAGAAGATGGACATGTTCTAGCTCTCCCCCCATAATCCATAAAATACCTGTAAAAAATGACTCTAAATAAATTCTTAAGCAGCAGAAACTCCAAAATGACAGAGTGAAACAGATTTTCAGCTGAAGACAACCTGAAAGGACAATAGGAAAGGTCTATCATACCAGACTCAGAGCGGAGTACAGCCAAGCCTGGGCCATGAGACAGACCAGACTGGAGTAGGCTTCAGGGCTCAAATCATGGGTAGCAGCTGTGGTTCCCAGATTTCTCAGCCCACAAACTCCAAAGACAGCTTCAAAGGTCAATAGGAGCTTTTTCACCTTGGTGAGAGGAGAGTGGGTTAGACCTAGCCCTGGCCCCAGGGCAGCCATAACCACTGAGGTAGGAGCATCCACTTTGGGATCCCTCAGCCTAAAGCATCTTATTGTACATGAAAGTAGGAAAGGAAGGGGATAAGAGAAAGGGACAGAGGATAGAAGGGATGGAAGATTAGGAGAGGTTGGTCACACACAAAACTCTTTTGAGGAGGGATGGGATGAAAGAAGAAAAAAAGAAAGAAATGTGGAAAAATAGGATGGAGGAAAATACCTAGGAATAATAACCACAAAAAATTATATTTCTATGATTAAGGCTTCATTTCTCAAATACATAGAACACTGAATCAAATTTATAATATGGTAATCCCCCAATTGACAAATGGTCAAAGAATATGAACAAGAAGTTTTCAGACAAAGAAAACAAAGCTATCTATTGTCATGTGAAAAAGATGCTCTAAATCACTTCTAATTAGAAAAGTGTGAACTAAAACAACTCTGATCTACCATATCACTTATCAGATTGACTAATGTGACAGAAGAGGAAAATGAGAAATGTTGGGGGGGATACGGGAAAACTGAGACGCTAAAGTACTGTTGCTGGAATTGTAAAATGACCCAACTGTTCTGGAGAGCCATTTGGAACTATGCCAAAAGTCTATAAAACCATGCATACCCTTTGGTCTAGGAATACCACTACTAGGTCTATATCCCAAAGAGTTTTTTTTTTTAAAGGAAAAGGACCTATATGTACTATATGAATATATACTATATACACACATATATTGTACATATATGTATGCATGTATACATATGTATATGTGCATATACATATGTATATATAGTAGCTCTTTTTGTGGTTGTAAAGAATTGATAATTAAGAGGATTCCCATCAATTGGGGAATGGCTGAACAAGTTGTGGTATATGATTGTGATGGCATATTAATGTGCTATGAAATGACAACTAATGATAAGAAGAAGGCTTTCAGAAAATCCTAGAAAGACTTACGTGAACTGATGCAAAGAGAAATAAACAGAACCAGGACTACACTGTAATAGCAATGCTGTGTAATGATCAAATATGAAAGATTTAGCTATTCTCAGTGATGTCATGATCTAAGACAATTCCAAAGGACTTATGATGAACAAATTCAATCCATGTCCAGAAAAAAAGAACGAATAGAGCCTAAATGCATATTAAAATATCCTTTTTTTTACTTTATTTTTCTTGTTTTTTATCTCTATTTTCTTTCACAACATGACCAATATGGAAATATCTTTTGTATGACTGTACATGTATAACCTATATCACTTTGCTTGCCTTCTTCAATGTAAGGGTAAGGGAAGAAAGGAACTCTAAATTTAAAAGAACAAATGTTAAAAATTGTTTTTATATGTAATTTAAAAAATAAAAGATCATTCTGTATAAGCCTGCACTTTTCATCTATACATCAATAACTTTTTAATTTATAGGCATTTGGGTTAAATCTTTTACCCTTCTTCTGCCACTGTGACCCTGGGAAGTCAACCCCCTCCCCCTGACTATGTCACTTTTTTCTAATGCTAAGACATTTCACACATGCTTCTCACATCTAACTGGGAACAGAATACTACATGTACACAAAGTCATAATTGAAAGGAATTAATTCACAACTCTATATCTATCCATCAATCTAAGAAACAAAAGAGAAATTTAGAAGGGATAAAATTATTTTCAAAGGGAGATAATATCTAGTTCTCATTCTTTTCTTAATACTCTTTTTGTTTATCTTTTGGGCTTCTCAGAGACTATTATTTTGTTGGGCAAGAAAATATGAAGGCTATTTATTTTGAAAACTATGTTCTCAAACTAAGAGAAAATTATAGCATGGTGGACAGAGAGCTGGTGCTGGAGTAGGAAGAACTACATTCAATTTCCCCCCGACACACCCTGGTTGTATGATCATGCACAAGTGACAACATTTCCAAGACAACTCTCTAAGACTAAGTTGTAGAGAAGGTGCCAATTTGCATTGGCAGAAGGAGTCTCCCCATTCCAGGAAATCACCAGACTAGTCCCTATCTCTATCCTTACACTGTTATTACCTTTGACAATCTTTATAGCCTATAGACCATGTCTATGGTCTGTGACTACAGGAGGAGTAAAATCAAATGAGATTTTACTCCGAATTTTTCACTTTTCACTCAGTTGACATCCTAGAGCATAATTGGCATGTGCTTTCTCAGCAAGAATGCATTACCAGCCATCATTTTATACCTAATAATGTGGCATTCATCACTTGGTATATCCAAATCAAACTGGCAGACAGAACTTGAGTTCAGAAAGCAACATTTCTTACAGTGTCCTTTTGTAGTGAAAACACAAAACAGCAAACACAGATTATAAAAATCAAGGATATTTAACAAAAATCAAACCATAATTAACACATCTACATTCTTCATTATCACCTCAAAATTTTTGCAGGAAAAAGTATCAGTTTTTATAAATAAAACTTGACATTTGAAAAGGGAACTGGAGTATCTCAACATCTTTTAAAGTTCTTCAGAATTCAACATATGTAAAACATTACAAAATATTTTCTCATAATATTGTAAAATCCCATGCCTGTTTCTCTCTATGACCCAAATGAGCTCAAGCTACACTTACTTCTTTTGAACATGATCACTATTTCCCACACACATCCTCTTAGTTTTCCTCAGTTCTCATTTTGCTATATAAAAAAAATTGCTGCTGTCCAGCACTAATGCTCAAGGAGAAATTGTCTGCATTTAATCTACTAGAACAGGACTTGTTTCCCGACATTGACTTAAACCTGAGCCAAGTATAGCTCAGAACTCATTTAACAGAGAATAGTCAGACTCACAATAGAGCAAGCAATTTTCATGACTACTGAAACACTCTCAATGACTGTTTTGGCAAGGAAGCAATGCTCTTGGTTTGTATCACAAAATATGTTCAAAGATATGTTAACATGTATGACTCTATGTAATATTTAATCTAATGGCTATGCGTTCTACCACCCAAAAAGATTACTCATGTTGACACAAAGCTATATGATAACCCTAAATATACACACTCATCCAAATTAAAGACTGTGAGATAACCATGAAAGGATCATTTCACTTCACGAGTCACTTACATAGGATATGGTAACAATCAAGAACATGAATTCAATAATTGCACCTTGCTGTTTAGAACAGCAAGTAAAGGAGAATGCCTCAATAACTGTAAACAGGCTTTAAGGTAGGATGTTACCACTTAGGTAGGTCGTTGGCCAGGACAAACCGTGTTCTCACAATAAAAGATTTTGAGACTTTTAATGGCAATAATAACAATAACTCAATTTTATATTTTACACTAAAGATGAAATTTTAAGGACCAAAACTGTCTCCAGTTAGGAACAGCCATTTCCTCAAAGCAAAGGACTCTTAACATCTTCTTCATACCTCCTGTTTGTGTTGGGCAAAAAGGTTTCTTATATAATCAAAGAGGGAAAAACAACATAGAAAATTAAATGGTGTACACATAGAGCAGTACTCTAATTATAGGAAAGACTTCCATTTTAATAGCTCATAGTAAGCATGAATAATATTCAAACCAAATCCAAAAATGACTTAAGACATAGAAAAGGGGTAAAAAAGTTGAAACAGATGACAAAAAATGGAGAAGTAGAATTAAGGATCTATTTGGATTGGGTATTGACAAAATGATTTGAAACCAAGTCCTATGGAAAAAAGTTGTCTTCCTTTAAAGATTAATGGATTGGAATATGAACCGGGTCCTGATGGTTTTCAAAACAACTAAAAGAGTTCATGAACTCAGAGGCAGAGGCAAGAAGGCAGAATAGAAGCAGAGACATGACTGAGCTCTCCCCCCAAGCCCCTCAAAATACCTGTAAAAATGTCTCTGAACAAGTTCTAGAGTAGCAAAAGTCACAAAATGACAGAGTGAAACTGATTTCCAGCCTAAGACAATCTGGAAGGCTGACAGAAAGAATCTATGGCATGGGGCTCAGAGCAAAACACAACCCAGCTTGAGTTGTGCTGGCACAGACTGGACTAGAGTAGGCCTTAGAGTGCTGAATCACTAGCAGCTGAAGCTGTTTCCAGACTTCTCAACCCACAAACACCAAAGAGAGCTTCAAAGGTCAGTGGGAAATCTCTTTCATCTGGATGAGAGAGGAACATTGTCTGGCCTTGATCCCAGCCCCCCCCAACCCCCCCTTCCCCCCCCCCCCCCGCAGGGGAATCAAACAGCTGATCTGGGTTGTAGTCCTAGATGGTAATCCTGGGGTGAGGAGGAGCACTGGCATGACAGAGTTGGTAGTGGCTGTGGAAAGAGAATAATATTCACAGATCCAGAGCAGAAAAGGGTGCTTATGGTTGCTCACAGACAAGAGTACAGGCCAAGAGAGGAGTAAATACCTTTTCTTTGAACATATCACTTTGGAGGAACTGAGGATTTACAGGTCCCAGAGATATCTCTGAAAACAGCTGCACAAAACCCCTGAAACTTGTAGCAGTATACCCTCCACTTAACAACGAGCTCAAAAGTCAAGTACTTGGCTGGGGAAATAATCAAAAAAGTGAGGAAAATAAGACTGCAGAAGATTACTTTCTTAGTGAAAAGCTGTTTTCTTATGACAAGGAAGATAAAAGTATCCAACCAGAGGAAGATCAAAGCATACAATCAGAGGAAGACAGCAAGGTCAAGGCTCCTACACCCAAATCTTCCAAAAAAAATATTGAAATGGTCTCAAGCCATGGAAGAGTTCAAAAAGGATTTTGAAAATCAAGTAAGAGAAGTAAAGGAAAAATTGGGAAGAGAAATGAAAGTGATGCAAGAAAATCATGAAAAATGAGTCAACAGCTTGCTAAGGAGACTCAAAAAAATGCAGAAGAAAATAACACTTTAAAAGATAGACTAATCCAAATAGCAAAAGAGGTACAAAAAACCAATGAGGAGAAGAATGCCTTAAAAAGCAGAATTGGCCAAATAGAAAAGGAGGTCCAAAGGTTCACTGAAAAAAATAATTTCTTCAGAATTAGAATGGAGCAAATGGAAATGAATGACTTCATGAGAAATCAAGAAATTATGAAACAAAACCAAAAGAATTAACAAATAGAAGACAATGTGAAATATCTCATTGGTAAAACAACTGACCTGGAAAATAGATCTAGGAGTGATATTTTCAAAATTATTGGCCTACCTGAAAACCATGATCAAAAAAAGAGCCAAGATATCATTTTTCAGGAAATTATGAAGGAAAATTGCCCTGTTATTCTAGAATCAGAGAGTAAAATAGCAAAGGAAAGAATCCACTGATCACCTCCTGAAAGAGATCCCAAAAGGAAAATTCCTACGAATATTATAGCCAAATCCCAGAGTCAAGGAGAAAATATTACAAGCAACCAGAAAGAAACAATTCAAGTATTGTGGAAACATAATCAGGATAACACAGCATTTAGCAGCTTCTACACTAAAGGATTGGAGAGCTTGAAATATTATACTCCAGAAGTCAAAGGAGCTAGGATTAAAACCAAGAACCACCTAAACAGCAGAATTGAGTATAATACTTCAGGGGAAAAAATGGAATTTCAATGAAATAGAGGATTCTAAGCATTCTTGTTGCAAAGACCAGAGCTGAATAGAGAATTTGACTTTCAAATACAAGGATCAAGAGAAATCTGAAAAGGTAAACAGAAAAGAGAAGCCATAAGGGACTCATTAAAGTTGAACTGTTTGCATTCCTACATGGAAAGATGATATTTGTAACTCATGAGACCTTTCTCAGTATTAGTGTAGTAGGAACTTATATGTGTGTGTGTGTATGCATGTGTGTATGTATATGTATATATATACACATATATGTATCTATATACTTATATATGTTATATATACATACATTTATATAAACACATATATATGTGTGTATTATGTATGTGTAGGTATATATATATATGTATATTTCTGTATGTATGTACATTTGTGTGTGTGTGTGTGTATGTGTATGAGTGTGTATGTATAGGGAGAGAGGGCATAGAGTGAGCTGAATATAAAGGGAGCATACCTAAAAAATAAAATTAAATGTTGAGAGAAATGTACTGGAAGAAAGAGAAATGAAGAGGTAGAATGTAGTAAATCATCTCATATAAAAAGAGCAAAAAAGAGCTTTTACAGTGGGGAGAGGTGAAAGGGAATAAGGCTAGGAGAGGGACAATAATAGAAGGGATGGCAAATTGAGGTAAGGGACAATCAGAAGCAAATACCACTGTGGGGGGACAGGTCAAAGGAGAGAATGGAATAAATGGAAGGTAGGACAGGCTAGAGGTAAATGTGGTTAGTCTTTTACAACATGACTGTTACGGAAGTGTTTTGCATGGCTACATATGTATGATCTATATCTAAATGCTTGCTTTCTCAACAAGTATGGGTGGGGAGAGAGGAAAGGAGAGAATATGGAATTCAAAGCTTTAAAAATGAATGTTAAAAATTGTTTTTTGTATGCAACTGGGAAATAAGTTGTATATGGAATGGGATATAGAAATCTATCTTGTCCTACAGGAAAATAGAGGGGAGGGAGATGGAAGATGGGAGTGTGATGGAAAGGAGGGTAGATTGGGAAAAGGGGCCAATGGGATACATGCTGTCCAGGGGTGGAAGAAGGGGAAAGATGGGGAGAAAATTTGGAAATCAAAATCTTGTGGAAATGAACGTTGAAAACTGAAAATAAACAATTTTTTTTAAAAGAGTTCATGTACTCCTCTGTTAACTGATTTCCAGAGTAAAGGAAATTCTAAGGTCCAAAGAAACTTTGTAATCCCTCATATCTCTAGAGTAGAAAATGCAGAGGTGACTAGAATTTGATAGTGGTTGGAGAGAGCCACATAAAACCTAAATGGTAGTAACTGGAGATTTCTTCCATTGTTTCTCCGCTTTTTGACGACAACAGCAAATACATTACATAAGGGCAAAGTAGATGAGACAGCTTTTTCTCTCGCAATCATCCTGGCTGCAAAATTCAATGACACAAAATTCTCCAATACAGTAGTATCAAACTTAACTAGAAATGGGCACCATTAAACCATCCATAAAGATCTCTATGGGTTGCATACTGATTTAGAAAACCACATATTAACATTATCAAATTTTTATCGTACTTTCATTTTTTTCCTTTTTTTGTACTTTTGTTTATTTAATATGAGTTAGGCTTCACTGGACTGCATATCTGATGCACAAGTAGAGGTTATAAAAATGAGCTAGAAAAACCAGTACCAGTACTATTTGTATTTGGTTCCAAAGAAACATCTATAAGGCATAAAGGTATACACTGTCAAGAAATACATGCTTTTTAAAAAGATGCAATGAGAAAGAGTTGAGATTGATTAACCCACCTAATAGGGCAAACCTAAAACATTTTTATCAATTCCTGAAAAAAAATTCCTTAAACAAAATACAATGTGGTCAAATACAAATTTTATTTTTTTCTAAATCTGCTATATTTTGCCCTAATACTGCACTCTTTCATACCCTTGGTAATTAATATCTTTCAAGATATTTTTGCTATGGTAGTCAGAAAGGAACAAAGGAAGTGTTTTTAAGCTTTAATAGATATTTAGAGAGATTAAGTAACTTCCAGATGATTATTTTTTTTAAAATACTGAAGAGAGGGAAGATTCTGAAAGTCTCCTCGAGCAGAAATAATTCTTCTTTCGTTAGACTTAACACAGCATTCTGCACATCTCTTTGAACTTTTATCTTGCTATATAATTACTGTACATTTATATATGTCATGTAACCCATCTTTTCTAAAAGGACAGAAGCCATGGCAATTAAAATTGAATCTTTCCTAGCATTTATCCCAATGCTCTGAACATAGTACATTGTTCACAAATGATGGAGTCAAATCATCAGCTTTCTAAAAATCTGTCATTTTCAGGAAGTCACAAAGGATACCTCTATAAGACTTTCATATAATGCAAAGCTGGGAGGGATGGTAAGCTTGTTGGATAATAGGTTCAGGCTCTAAAATAATTTTAACAGGCTAGAACAATGGATGTCACTTATTAGAAAGAACTCTAAAACCTAAAACTTGGGTTTATAAAATACTAGTTTCTAATGTGTTTATGAAGTAAAAACAAAGCACTGGTAAAAAAGTGGTTCTAGGTTAAGAGGCAAAGTTAACTTGTTTCTCTACCTTCTCCTATCAAAATGGCAGCTTTGGCTGTCAGACCATTTTCCAATAAATTTCATATTGCTGTCATGTAAATTTTCTAATTAATAATTTTTTAAACAATTTAAAACATATTAGCAAGTCTGAACTCACCTAGAAGAGACCATCCAAGATGACAAGAAGGTATTTAAATAACACTAAATAGGATTTGCTTGGAAAAATTGACCACATTTTTTGAGAAGAGAATTAAACTTCTCTTTGACTCCCAAGGAAGATCTAAGACTACCTAATGCAAATTACAGAGAGATAAATTTCAACTCATGACAGGAGAAACTTCCTAACAATTATAGGATTGGTCCCTGCCCACTGAAAGGAATTTGCCATGGAAATCTGTAAGCAAAGGCAAAATTGTCCTGGTAACTCAAGTTTTAAATGGAGGTTAAACTGAACTCTGGGGCTACTTGCAACTCTATGAGATTCTATCACTCTATGATCAGGGCAAAATCAGTATGATAGGAAGGATAGCCACGAGGCATTGAAAGCGACAGAATGGACTAGGCTACAATCAGCTAAAGCAACTTCTCTTATTCAGGGTATCCATGATTCTGCAGAAATTCACAGCATTCTGGCACTTTTCCTTTATAATGGCAAAGGCATGTTTCATTTGACCATAAGTGAAAAAGAAGCCGTGCAATGACTGTCACATGATCACACCAGGATTTTGAGGTCGCGCTTGTGAATGCCTAGCTCTGTGTGGTCATTAACTTGTTTATCATAGTCTCTAGAAAAAGGATAAGAATATTTCTCAGTATTGCAAAATAGAACAAGTATAACTTGGAATTGAAAGAGTTATCTATTCATGTTGCTCAGTGAAGTCTTTGAAGCCTGCTAACATCTCATCAATGCAGTCCCTGTCTTAACATGTTCTATTTCAGTTCTCTCTCATGGAAAAGAGAAGACTTCACCCATTTTCTTTTTCTCATCTCCTCCCTTCTGTCAGACTTCTTTCCACACCCTCCCTTGACAATATCATCTTCTTTTACCCTTAATCACATCCCCAGAAATTTATCAACTTGATTAAAGACAATGAAGTTCTCATCGAATCTCAAAAGAGGGGAAGTCTCAGGAAATATATAGTCCAATTTATACAAGAAAAAGAACTCCAACAACAATATATCTGAAAAAGTTGTCATCCAATTTTTGTTTGATAAAGGATTAGAGTATACCCACTGCTTCCCAAGGGGGCCCACCTTGCTTTTGAATAGCCCTAATTGTTAGACAGTTTTTCCTTACATTGAGACTAAATCTGCTTGTCTGAAATTTCTACCTATTGTTCCCAGTTCTGAAATTTCTATCTATTGTTCTCAGTTCTATACTGTAAGGTGAAGTCTAATTCTTTTTCCACATGATGACCTTCAAAAATTTGAGGGCAGCTTTATCATAATCACTCCTGCCTCCACCACCAAGTCACCACCAAAACAACCTCAATTAGTTCAACCAACTTTCTTTCGTCATGATATTAACATATATCTCTATCCTGGACACTGTCTTCTGGGGAATCTAGCTTATCAATATGTTTTCTGAAAATGTGGTCCCCATAACTGACTATAATGTCCTTGACACAGTCTGCCAGGGCAGAGTATAGTACAATGATAACTAATCTATACTCCTCTTAATATAAACTAAAATCACCTAAGTCCATTCATTTCTACTGACTATAATCTACCAAGACCTCTAGACATTTTTCACACAAACTATGCCATACAAGTTGCCTCAAAAATAATCAAAGTTCTTGAGAAAAGAGATTAACAACATTTTTTTGCCTCTGTATTCCCAGTGCCTAGTGCTGTGTCTGGTACGTGGAAGATGTTAAACAAATGTTTGTTGATTGACTGAATGGGTTGGCAGATTCTCCCTAGTTTGTTAAGATAAAGTCTATCAAATGCCAAACATGGTTCTGGGAATATACCAGTTGTAATTTCACCAACATCTGTCTTTATAACTAAAACAAGTATATTTACAAACAACTGTATGCATATGCTGTAGATGTGGCTGATAGTACCCGGTTCTCTTGCTTCGTATTGTGAGATTTCTTGTGCTGGCAGCTACCTCAATAATTTTTATGAACTCAAATTGTTTTACCAACTCAGTCAGGATGGTGAATTTGTTTTGAATGCTACCTCTCCAGGAAATGAATGGTTCCCTGGGCAAGAGATTCTGCCAAATGCTACCCCCCACCTCCTGAACCCATTCCCAGTCTCAACTTTTAGAATACTGTACTTAGAACATGCACCATAAACATTAATTAATAACAGATGTAACCAATAGAATTTTCCAAGAAAACTGATATATTGGTATTCCAAAAAATCAGAGAATTTCATAGTTAGAAAGAACCTCAGCAGTTATGCAGTCTAGCTCATATCCAATGAAGAATCCCCATTACAATACACCCAGCAAACAGTCCCCCAGCTTCTGCTCAGCTTTCAATGAGGGGTAACCTACTATCTCCTATGGCAGGCTTTTCCACTTTTGGATAGCTCTAATTGTTTCAAGGTTTTCCTGGCATCAAGCCTAGGCCATTCTCTTGGCAACTTCAACAATTTGAGAGCTGGAAGGGACATAAGCAGCCATCCAGTCCAAATCATACACAAAAGGAATACTCACTACAAAAGATAGCCAATTCAGTCTCTTCTTGAAGACTTCCAAAAATGGAACCCACAACCTCTCAAGGCAACTTATTACACTTCTGGGCAACTCTAAAGAAGAGTTTAGTACGTGCTTCTGACATCAAGTCCAAACTAGCCTGTGTGAAACTCCCACCTATTGTATCTGTCCTCTGTGCCCAGACTGAACAAACTGAATCCTCTTCCACTTGAAGGCCCTTCAGATTCTTGGGACTGGCTATCCTGTCTTCCCTGAGTCAGAATTTGCTTCTCTAGGTGAAATATTCAAATTCTTTCAACAGATTCTCAAATGAGATGGATCCAGGACACTTTAGCATCATGGTTGGCTTACTCAGGACACTACACTCCTAAATTTATCTTTGTCTCAAAACTGTGGAATCCATACTTAAGATGTAATCTGACAAGAACAAGATATAATGGGATGATCATGCCCCTATTCCTGATAGCGACACCCCTCTCACTTTACTCAAAGATCACATTTGTTTGTTTGTTTTTTCTGGGGGACCATGCTCTATTATACTCCAGACTGAAACTGAGCTTGCAATCCACTTAGAATCTCTTTTTTCAAGAATCAAACACGTTTTCCCCATCTTATATTTATGAAGTTGATTTTTTTATCCCTACTATAAGATCTTATATCCTTATTGAACTGCATCTTACTGGATTTTTCCAATGCCCTAGACTCTCAAGATCTTTTGGGACTCTGGTTCTATATTCTGTATATTGGCTACACATCCCCCTTTTGTGCCTTCTACACATTTGATGAGCATGCCATTTATGCCTTTAGCCAAGTCACTGATAAAAAGTGTTGAATAGTATAGGTTCAAGCAAAGAATAAATCTACCCATTTCTCCTTGTGATGTTCTCTGGGACCAAAAAAGAATCAATATAATCTCTCATCCATATGATAACCCCTGAAGTTCTTAAAGACAGATATTATATCTCCCTTAGTCTTCTCAAGTGATCCATTTTGTGTTTCTTCAAATTACCTTCATAAGAAATGGATTCAAATCCTTCTATACCATTAGAGAACAAGGTCCAGATATTCAAATGCCATGCTCAAATATTATCTGAAGAAGTTTCTCACTTCCCAAATCAGTTTTTTTCCCATAATTTTCTCTTCCCTTATTTTCATTTGTTAAAAGTGTTGAAAACATAGCCTGTGCCAAAGATTTTTACTCATAACGTATGAGGCTATTTGATAAGATTCATTAAAAAAATCAATGAATATTTATTCTGTGCAAGACATTATACTAGGCACCTACCTCAATCCAAAAATAAGAAGGTTGTGACAGTCATTTTGAGTTGCCTTGTCTTTGATAAACATGCTCAAACAGCATTACATATCCAAAGAGACATTTAGTAAGGCATATATTAAATATTCATGTACTATCTTTCTCCCAGAGTGATACATGGCTATTTTTTAGGAAGTAACTAACTGAATTCTAAGTATAAATAATAGCTTTATCTGGAAGTGTGTGCTGGAGCCAGCTCGAATTGGCTCTCAAGCGCCTATTGTTAAATTTTCACCGTGAGCATTTACATCTTGAAAATTGGCAAATGCTTCAAATTAGACTGTATTTACTGTTTTATTGATTTTGTGACTTTAAAAAGTAATGAATAAAATGTTAATGCTGCATATTAAAATAAAAAGTATGTTGTTCATCTCTGCCATCCTCCTTTCCCCCACTCCCAGTCAGTTGTTAAACATTAACTAGCACCCCTCTGGCCTTATGTTAGTATGAATTTTTCAACTGGTTTCTCCTTCCACTTTTATGACTTTGGAAGCAATGAAAAACACTAATATTTCATAAAAGATGATGCCAGATGAGCCATATTTCCTTTTCAGATAAGTTTTCTAGACTTGTTGATCAGGGGACTGCTATAAACATGGCATACCTAGATTTCAGTAAAGCATTTCACAAAATCACCCATGATATTCTTGGAGACAAAATGGAAAGATACAATGTGGATAAAAATAGTACAATTAGGTGAATTTACAATGTAAGGGGGTCAAATGAGTAAATCAATCAAATTACCACACCCTGCCTAAAATAAGTGATAAAAACCACTATGCCTTATATGCGCTATACCTTAATCACAAAGGAATGTGTCTCAATTGAATCAAATCAATAAAAGGCTTTTAAACTAAATATGAAAAGGCCTTGATCAATTTATAAGTCTCCATTGAGCCAAAGGATGAACTGAAGTGATGTTGCACATGAGGAATGTTCCAATTGGCCAAGGAAATTTGATCATGCACCATGAGTCTCCTATATAAATAGCAAACCAGCGAAAAAAAAATAAAAGATTGGTTCCAGCAAGTAGTGAATGAGGAGAGAGTATTCCAGGTAAATTTCCTGAGGAGTTGCATAAAGTAGAGATGAGCATCATTGCTTATCTACTCCTATCCCACAATTTAGAGAAAGACTGTATGAACTTCAGAAGTTCTCAATTCTTTAGGACTTCCCATTTTTCCATCTTCCCATCAACATCTGACTACTATTCCCACTGGACTCTTATAGATACTAATGGTAGAGTATAGCACAGACTTAAGGGAGTATGAGTGTGTGTGTGTGTGTGTGTGTGTGTGTGTGTGTGTGTGTGTGTGTGATCAACTCTTCTTAATGTTCTACCTTGGTAATGCCTTTCTCTAAAAATTAATTGAATCTGATTAAGTAGTAACTGATTAAAATGGAAGGAAGCATATTGGTGAGGGTTAGTGAGCTCTAGAATGAAAAAAAGACAACTCAACTCTTAGTACTACAGCCCTTAAAGAATGTATCAGCCAACCTCTAAATACATGATCAACTGGGGTCAGTGGGATAAGAGTCAAAATAGGAAATCTAAAACATACTATAATACAACTATAGAAGCTCAAAGATGAAAAGGACTTCTGATATTTCTAAAAATTCTCTTTTATAGCATATTTTTATTCAATCTTTTCTTGAGTTGAAGATTGTTTAACTGGTCAAGCCAAAAGAGGAGTTATTATTGGTTTACTATAAAATTGGAAGGAGGTCTTTCATGGATGGCCACAAATTGTATCCTTGTAAGGGCACTGTTGAATGAGATCAGAGATCTATCTGAGATTAGGGTATGCGTTGCCTAGTAAAATGTTAAGTTCTTTTGGGGCAGGATCTGTTTAGGTTTTATCTTTGTGTCCTGTCCCTATTATCTAACATATTACCTTTCCAATAGTAGGCATTTAATAAATATTTGTTGAATTTAATGAATCCTTGATCTCATTAGGTGGGGACTACCCTCCAGTGATGCAGATAACAACCCATCCATGGCCAGCCATCTTGTGTGATTTTCAAACTTATCCTTCCAAAATGCCTTCCTAATTTTCTCCCAATAAAGCAAGTAAAGTAGTGAAACATTCTGGCTGTCTACTTGTCATTCTTGAACTCACTTTATTACCAGATTTTCTTCCTGTCATACAATTCTTAGAGGACATCCTTCATTCCTGTTTTTCTTCACAGGTTATATATCACACTCTGCTCACAACCACCACATGCCCTCCATTTCATTTATCTATTTAGTTATTTCATATTACAGTGGCGTTCCAGTTCTCACTGCCTTATATCAAACTCAATGAAATGTCTGAATTAAAAATTATGGGTCATTGTTGCTATGGAAAGTTTGGAGTCAGTAAAAGTACAGTTTCCTAAAAATAGTCTAGACCTCCTACTACTACTTCTTCTTCTTCCTAACTCTGGACCCAGTTCATTGTCTTCTGTCATATTACTGGACAAACTTTATATGGTGATCTTTAGATGAATGTTGAAATCTAAGCAATAGACATTCTTCATCCATTTGGTCTTTACTGTGTGGATAGACCCCTTAATAAGGATCATTCAAACTTCTTTTTAGTAGAGTTCTTCCAAGAGGCTCTGCAATGTCTCAGGACTTGATACTGTCAACAACCTCATCCACAAAAAGGCACATCTGGAGGAACTCATCATCAATAAGGAATTCCTCTTTGATTTGGACTCCATAAAGGAGAAGACCTCTTCTGAGTGGAAATATTTTTGACAGACATACATATTTTTAACAGACATACATATCTCTCTTTTACACTTCTCCTCATGTTTATTAATCATCATTAAACAGTTATTTCTGCTGTTACATTTTCCAAAAATCTTAAATGATCTTGATATATATGGCTAAGAGGACACTTTGTCATTAGGTATCCTGTAAGAAAATATTTTCTTCCACCAATTTGAATGCTTTTATGTAATTCATAACATTAAGCACAATGAAATCTTATCTAAATTTTTAAACCAATGTGAAATGGTAAACATATGATCTATTCTTGACTATCATTTCAGAAAATTGTTTTCTCCCTACAGTATCCTCATCAAGGATGTCCTCAATTTGTGTATAAATGACCTTCATAAAAACTTTGCATAGATGGGAGATAACCATAAAGGCTGGGAGTCGATTCTATGAGTCTTTGTTTTTAAGAATTGATAAGGTCTGAGATTTTTCCCATGTGTTTTCTTTCTTTCCTTCCCTTAGATACCTTTAAATCAATCCCACAATTCCCTCACAATTGCATCATCACTCACACAGATCTCCTCTATACAAATGTGATACAATACAGATTATCTTTCTTGTCTTTTTTTTGTTAGTGGCCTATCCATGTTTTCTGCAAGAACCTCAGGCATTGTGGTAACAACACAATCCTTTATGGAAAAAAAAAGGTTGTTGCAATAATTTTTGCAAATCTTACATTTTTCTTCTACTTATCTTATTCCATTTTCATTACTGATGACTTTGGAAAGTTTATTTTTGGTCAGAAATTTTGTCAGAAATATCGGGAAGCATTAATTAGATTGGTTTTATCCTCTATTATTTCTCTCTTCTTTATAAGGTGATATTGCCCATAATTGTTCATCTTTCTTCATAAAAAATAATTTTGAATGAATTTATATTCTAAACTGATGCTGCTTTTGACAGACATCTCTGGCAAATAATTCAAATATTTGTTGACTTTGGTACTTTTCTGGGCAATTTTTGGTTTTCTTGCAGTAGCAAAAAAAAATTTCATTTTTTTTAACAGATGAAATTATTAGAGTTAGTACTGATGTCATTTCTATTGGGCATTTCTCATTTTTTATTTTCAGTAACTTACTTTAAAAATTCTTAATTATATGCCATATTTTTTCTTCCAACTCTTTCTTTTTTTAAAAAAATTCTCATCTTAACTGACAAGGTGATGGTCTGACTATGTGCAGACAACTAATGAAGAGATAATTCTCATGTCTATAATGTATTTTCCTATAATGAATATAGTCAATTTCATTCTTTATGATGTTTCATCCATGTTTCAGGTTCTAGCATATTTTGTTTGTTTGAAAGAAATGTTCGTGAAATAGAAGCATGATGGTCTATATAAGCTATAATTCTTTTGGATCTTATTTCCTTCTCCTGAAATGTATTTTACTATGTTTTTCCACATCCTCATTCACTTTCACATTGAAGTATCTGTTGATTTGTTTTGGTGATTCTTATCAAGTTCTTCACAGAATTTCTCTACATCTTCATTATCACTGACTGATGTTGATGAAGTAAGCTACAACTATTTTCATTGTGATCTCTTTGGTAACACTTGTCATTAGCATTGTAATATGATGACCAAATGTCTGTCCTATCATTTTTGTTTGACAGCTAAAGGACTAGAAAGAACAAAAGAAAGTGGACCCTACAAATACTAACTTGCATACCATAAATCATATGAGGAAAATCTTAAGAAAGCCCAAATTCTTTGAAACAATAGTTCCAATTAATTAATAAGTTCTTTTTGAAGAGGTGTAATGACAAGCAAAGTAGATCTTTTGCTATTTCCATCTTAGTATAATCAAGTACCTCTGATTGAATCTTGCCTTTATCAACCAAGAGTCTTTACTAGAAGTACAGAAACAAGAGTTTCTTTGACTAGAAACATTAACTATTTTAATGTGATTAAAGAAGATCTTCCCCACCCACTAATGGGTCTGGGAATATTTTTAGAAAGGCCCACACCTTTTGTTGTTTCTAATGAGGCACTGGTTCTCAAGGGTTGTGATGCCCTCTGACTCTAAAAAATGTATAAATACTCTGAGGATGAGGTTTTACTTTAAGCTTGGTTTTTGGAAGTAGATTTGTGTGCCACATGATACGGTGGGAAGGTGCTAAGCAGCCATTACCCCCGTCCCCCACTTCTCTCCTTTGAAAACCCAGATGTTGGTGCTTCCCTCTCTGGTAAATATGTATATATGTAATGGTCAGACAGTTGGATCTGTCTGTTAATCTGTGATGTATGTATTGCTTATGTCAGACAATTGGAAACAAGTCTGTTGATTTAGACTTCTCTGTATTTTCTCCAAAGTTCAGGGTGCTAACTCTTTTTCCTCTGAACTAAGTGAATGACAAATGTGCTTGATTAAAGTGATTGTTGACCCCTTGAAAGTTGCCTTTCCTTTTAGAAAAGCAGATCAAAGAACCTGTTTTAGCAGTCTCCCCTGTGTATATCAGGGTGCTTGCTTTTATAAGAGGTAAATAAAGAAATTTGGAGAACTAGTCTCATCATGGAAGCAAAGATGGCAAGAAATATCATTTCACTGGAGACTTGATCATACTGTTTTGCAGTACTTACGATAACCATAAATTAAAAGTTCACCATGAAGTTTATACTGAAATATTTGTTGCACAGACTAAGGAAATAGAACAATTCTATGAAGAACTTGATGAAATCCATCAAATCAAACCAATATATACACTGATATCTGACGACTTCACTAGATAGGTAAGTATAGGAAAGGATGGCAACAAATATGTGGAAAAATGTAGTTCAGAACTATGAAACAAACCAAGATCTATAGGCCACTCAGAAACTACTTTTCCATATGTAATGAATACTTTCTTTTAACAGAGTCAGAAAGCACTAAATGAAGTACTTGAAGAAATCACAAAAATTAATTTGACACCATTGTAACAGAAAGGAAAAAATAGGTTAACTACAGAGAAGAAAGACATTTATGATTCAGATGTCTATATGTAATCAAACCATTGGTCAGTTATAGCAAAGGTCAAAATCAATGCCAAATTAAAAGAAAAGGTAAAGATGAGAAGACTATATACACATCTACATATGCGTGTGTGTATATATATGAACACATGAAGATGTGTGCATGTACACAACATCTGTATTCATATGCACATATACATGTGTGCATATGCGTGTATACATATACAAACACATGCGTGATTATACGATCTTCAAATTGACCTCTATAAGCAAGTTTTTTTAAATGTATGTCCCAAAAAACTTTGACATGAAAAGTTATCAGCACGAGAGGCCAGATAAGCAGTTAAAAATACCTGACATTTATTAAGTGCCTACTATATATCAGGTACTGTGCTAAAAGGCAGGGATACAAAAAAAGGCGAAAGACAATCCCTGCCCTCAAAGAGCTCACTATCTAACAGAAAAGACAATATAAAAGCAACCATGTATAAATAACATATATGTATATTCATATACATAGGATAATAGTAAATAATCAACAGAGAGAAGGCACAATAATTAAGAGGCAATGAAAAAGGTTTCCTGTAGAAAGTTAGGTTGTAGCTTGAGCTAAGGAATTCCATATGAGAAGGGAAAGCATTCCATGAACAAGGCAGTCAGTGAAAATGTCACTGATCAAAGAGGACATGGAGGGGGCGGCTAATGTGTAAGAAAACTTAAAAGTTGGATGGGGGTAGCCTAGGTTATAAAGGTTGAATGTCAACAGAAGATCCTATATTTGATCTTGGAGGTGAAGGAAAATCCCTGGAGTTAGGTAACATTCTCAGATTTGCAGCTTAGTGGAAGATGGATTGGAATGGACAGACACTTGTAGCAGGCAGAAAAATTAGCAGGCTTCTGAAATAGTTCAAGCTTGAGGAAATGAAGGCATGGACCAGGATGGTCACAATAATAGGAGAGAGAAGGAAAAGTATTTGAGAGATGTTATAAAAGTAAAATCGACAAACCTTGGTAATGTATTTCATATCCTGGAATCTCTTTTGCCCTTTTAGAAATTATTTGCTTTGATCTGGAGTATCCTTCCTGGCTCATTTCATTTTATTTTTTAGCAAAAAACAGAGCACCAGCAATTAGGAAATATATACATGGGCCCAAATAATTGGAAAGGAAAGGAACATTGATTTGGGAGAGTTGTTAAAATGCTGATGACAATAGTCTGTTTTGAAATGATAAATGTTCTGCTATCACATGGGCTTTTTAAAATATCATCACAACTACTTTTTAAAATGCTGAAGAATTACTCAAATAATAGAATACCTTGAGGCATATAAAAAAATTACATTTCATAAAACATAAAAAAAATCTACCCTCTCTGGTTAAGTTACAAACAGGAAAAGAAAATATAATAAATGAGTGACCTTCGAGTGAAAACGCTGACATTTCCAAGACTCTGGAGTCTTTCGAGGAGTACTCCAAAGGAGAAATCAAACATATTTGTTAGTTTAGTTGCACAGTGGACCTTATGATTTATTTGTTTAGAGTTTTTCTATTCATGTAGTTTTCTCATAAAGCACCTCAGATCATTTTATAGAGAGAATGAAGTATGACAAACAAACTGTGGGGGGTGTAGACTGAATGAAAAGGGTAGTTGGAAAACTATGTGATGAAGTAATAAAACAAAGATGATGAGGAGATTAAAGGAATTTAACTGCCATAAATAGAGGTTTCTTTTTCCTCTTCTTCTTGAACCAGATGATGTGCCACAGACATGCCAAAAACTCAAATGCATTCAAGGTTTAGAAATCAGAAGAGTTGGAAGATTATACCAAGACATTTGACTTTTAACACTCAAATGAATTCTCCTCTCTCCTTCAACTCTTCCTCAGGTCA
Organism: Potorous gilbertii; assembly: GCA_028658325.1. Classification (NCBI taxonomy): domain Eukaryota; kingdom Metazoa; phylum Chordata; class Mammalia; order Diprotodontia; family Potoroidae; genus Potorous; species Potorous gilbertii. The sequence goes on from JAQQSK010003330.1 coordinate 94,810, forward strand.
TTAAAAAAAAAATCATAACTGCTATCAAAACCAGAAAAAAATCTTTCCCATTGATTTGACTCTGGTATTCTTTCTTTGTTTTGGAATCATGAGTCCTTTAGATTTCCAAAATAATTCCCCACACACAAACAACTGGTTACATATAGAGGGAAACATTTTCAAAACAGGAATTGTTGCATGTTATTGAAAATGGAGTGGTCTTCCTAAACTGTAAAACCACAAAACCAAACTTAACATAACCAATATGCTGTTTGGTTTTGTCCCCTAAGCAACTGACCAAACACTACTATAAATCTGCCTGCCAATGGATTTGACAGAGATTAAGAATGTTGATACTTCCCCCCAAAAAACTAACTGAACAAACACAACTTAAATAACAAACAGACAGGAATTCAAATGACAAACAACTTGTAAGATTACAAGTGGTTCGCATTCAGCTACATTGATGTAACTCTAATACTTCATGAACGCACTGAGCTTGCTGGATGAATGAGAACACAAGAGTACACACCCAACATTTCAGACACTACTAATGATGGAAATCAGCTGTTGCTACCATGCTTTTCTTGGCATTTGAAACAAGGAAATCATTGTCCTCCTGATTTAATAACAACTTGTAAAAAAAATAAAATAAAATAAGACTGATGTACTCTAAAGATAACAATAAGACCAAGGTCCTACTGGTTCTTTTTTTTTTTTTTGGTGAAGCAAATGAAGAATCTTATATTAACATAAACATATCAGCTGACCACATACAAATGAAAAAGATGTGAATGAATGAAGAAGCATTTACTAAGCACTTACAAGGTGCCAAGGTTACACACAAGAGATAAAGGTACAAAAATGAAAATGGAGAAGACAATATATAGTGTAGAGTGATTTGGTTTGGAAAGTTACAAGGATGGTGAATGATACAATACTGCGACAGATTGATACACCTTTCACATAGCAACAGAGGTAGTGATTTGATATTGGAAATAACCCAGCAAACTGAAAGCAAAAGTTATTGGGGAAAAACTCTATATTAGACAAGATGTTCTAGAAAAACTGGAAATTTAGGTAGAAATTAGGGTTAGAGTAACATCACATATAACAGAGTAAAATGAATTTGTTGTTTTTCAGTTGTGTCCAACTCTTTGACCCCACTGACCATAACATGCCAAGCCCTTTTCTCCTCTACAAAATATGAATATTGAAAGCTACACTATACAAAATAGAAAAGAACTAGATCAGATATCTTTAACAGTCATGACCTGAAGGAAAGGTTTTAACTGAACAAAGGACAGAGGCAATCACAAAAGATATAATAAATTATTTTAAGTATGTGCAATTGACAAGGTTTTGCATGAAGAAAATAATGCAGCTAGGATGAAATGAGAATCTGAGAGGGAGGGGAGAGAAACTTAATAACACCTATCTTGAATAAAGATATTATATCCAAATTTTAAAGCAAGGTAATTCCAATGAAGATGACTAAAAACCACTCTCCAATGGAAAAAGTCAGAGTGTGTGAACAAATAATTCTTAAAACAATTGCAAAGCTATTAACAGATATAGGAAAGAAACTCTGAGATTTCATTGCAGACTTAAAGGTAATAGGTAGTTTATCTAAAAACTACCTGTTCATATCCTTTGACCATTTGTCAACTGGAGAATGACTCATATTCCCACAGATTTAACAGAATTCTTAAATATTTGAGATATGAGACCTTTATCTGAGAAACTGTCTATAAAATTTTCCCCCCAATTTTCTGTTTTCCTTTTGATCTTGACTCTATTTGTTTTATTTGTACAAAACCCTTTCAATTTAATGCAATCAAAAATTATCCATTTTACACCTCACTATTCTCCCTCTCATCGATTCACAAATGGCTTGCCCATCCATAGAAGTCCGATGAGTAACATGTTCCATGTTCTTCAAGTTTTGTACAATTTTCATCACAATTTAAGAATCTACCAAATTTATGTTGTAACCTAAAGTTGGTTTGGACACAGCAGTTATCTATTATGTGTATCCACATGGGAAATTCACAAACTTCTGTCAATATCCCTGCAGTTTAAATGCAATCTTGCCTTTTGTCTTTGATGGTATACGTTAACTATTATGAACATGACCAAAAATGTTTCAGCTTTCCATATCTTACAACCCACAGAGAAGTTCTTTTGCTTTAGATCAAACATTTGCCAAAGACTGTATTTATATTCAGGTATTTATATTTTGCCTAAATAGGAACAACAGAATAGAAAAATTGGAACAATATAAAAACCTAATTGTTTTATGGCAGAAAATACAGTCTCATATTAATCATGATCAGAATCAAGGAAAAAGAACAACAGTAACAGCTCATTTTCTGCCTCAACTATTTTTCCCGTAAATTATCCAACTTGATTCTCACAAAAGGTCTATGAGGTGAGTGGTACATTATTATTATTTCTGTTTAAAAGATGAGAAAATGAAGGCTAAGAGTATTTTTAAATAATTTTAGTATAATTAGAGCAAACCTAAAAACCCAAATATAATGAGCATATATGATGAATGAATATGAATGAATGAATATATGAATATATATTCATATGTATATGAATATATGACTATATTTCAAATATAAGAAACAACTCCCCTAAACTGCAAATAAAATGAAAGACATGTAAATTTACTCTAAAAAAGAAATATGGAACTTATCCTATTGTTTTAACATTTCTCTTTCCCTTTGTTCTGTGCTTATTTAATTTTGTTAGTTATTGTCATTCTTACATAGGTATGATCAGTTTACAAAGTGATACATATAGCTGACAGAGGGCTGCCTTTCAAATCTTTCTTATGAACCCTATTAGCTTTATGATCAATGGCAAGTCACCTGACGTCTTAATTCAACAGGAAATTCTATAAGACTATAAAGCAAGAAAAGCTACTAATCTACACCCATGTAGGAAACTACCACATCAAGAATTTCAAAGATAAAATTACAGATTTGTGCAAAAAAAAATAGTTTCTATATTGTTTTATTATTTAGCTTAATTTGAACACCATTAATTCAGATGTTCTCCATACTCAACATTTTTTAAATGTATCTGTGATCTTATCTTGATGCTCCTTCTCACATACAAATTGGAATGCATCAATGCCTATTGCATTCTTTGCAAATTTTATTCATCTTTCCATAAATTTGCCAGAGGGCTCAATTCTATATTTTAGCAGCCTTCCTCCCTTTCTTCTGATTCTATCATCCCTCCACTTCACATATCCAATCAGTTACCAAATCTTGCTGTTTTTATACCCACAACACCTGTTTAGCCCATCTCTCCACTCAGATACCTACCATCTTAGCTCTGGTTATCTCTAGCCTACATTACTGTACTGACCTCTTAATTGGCCTCCCTGCCTTAAGTCTCTCCCCATTTCAATCTATCCTCCATACTGCTGTCCGAGTGATCTGAACATATTACTTCCCTACCAAGTCAACTCCAGTGACTCCCTATCACCTCTTGGATAGAATGTGAACACTTTTGTTTAGCTTTTAAAGACTTTCATAAGCTGATCCCAACCTACCGTATTTGTCTCAATGTCAATTATTCTCCCTCTCACAGATTGAGTGATCCATGTGATCTAGTCAAATGGGGCTCTTCCTCTGGTTCTTCAGACGCACGTTCCACTTTCACAAATTTCACTGGCTATCCCCAGTATCTGGAATGCATTTTTTATTTACCTCTGTCTCACAGATGCAGCTCAAACACCACCTTCTGGAGGAAACCTTCCTTATCCCTCCCAAACTACCCAATAGTTATTTACTTTGTTTTTATTCTATGTATACCATCATACATATTTATTGTCTCACTTATTGTAATATAAACTCTTTGAGAGTAGGTACTGTTTCAAATACATGATTGACCATGAAGATATAAGTAGAGTGCTTAGGGTGTCCCCTCGTCATCCCTTGCCTGGCCACATGACCACATCATAGTCATTTTTTCATATACATTTTCATGATGGAAGTCTGTATTCCTGTTCCACTTCTGAGTTGCCCCTTGGTTATGTATTGAGGTTTGTTCACACTCACCAAGCTGTTGTTTGTTATTTTTTATTATTAATTATTTTTGTCTATTATTGTCCTCTGGTTGATAGTCAGTTTCAATTATTCAGAGACTACTTTTTGTCTCAGTCTTGCAACAACATAAACTATATCTGCATATTTCTTTATATTCCTCTTCATGTTTATAATTTCTCATGGCATAATATCTCATTCATTCCTACTACAAATGGTTGTCATTCCCCAATCACTGCACAACTGAACACCTAACCTGTTTTAATTTTTATTACAAATAATGATATTAAAATTACTTTGATATATTTGTATATACTATATATAATGTTATGTATACTACATGTATAATATTATACAAAGCAGCATAAATATTATTCAATACAGTATGTGATATATAACTGCCCTTTTTACTGAGATATGGTAAATAATCTATCATACCTGTAGTTTATTAGAAGTCCTATACAAGCAAAGTCTTCCAATATGGAGCATTTGCATATTTCATATACCATTCAAATCATTTCCCACAAAATGTTTTCTTAAGTCTCAATGGACTTTATTTTGTCATATGTCAGTTTTTGAAAACTCTACAGTTCCAAAGAGCAGCTTGTAGGTAAATTTAATTTAAATTTAAGTATAATTTTCTGAGTATAGCAGATACTCTCCTGGGGAACCACAATTTATCAGTAAGTTAAAGGAAGAGAGCCACAGAAAAAGTACAAGTAGAAGTAGGAGGGGAGCAAAAACTGTCACCAATGTCTGTAGCTACAGAAAAAAAGCATAATTGTGGTATTCTAAGCCAGTACAGCACTAAGTTAAACATCACAGAAATTAACACTTTCCCAAGTCCACTCTTCCAGACAGAATCTGGTGTAGCACTGGTAACCTGGGCTCAAATGAGACAGAAAGGTCCTAGGTAAAATACAACACCAATAGGCCCTGACGTCTATGACAGGAACCCAATAAGGAAATAGACAGTAGCAGAGGAGAAGGACCCCAGGCAGAATTTACAGCAAGGAAAAGTTCCAAAGACTTGTGACAAAAATGATCTTCTCAGGCATAGTCTACCACCTGAGACTTGAAGAAGTGGTCTAGTCAGGACCATTGAATTTATGACTAAGTACACTCAGTGGCTGTTTTTGGACCCTCCTGCCTTAGAGTAAATAACTATAGTAACAATTTCTCCTCAAAACAACAACCCTGTGGCTCGGACCCCTCCCAGCATGATTTATCTATTAAACAATCTTTTTTCTATCCTGTTAAAAGAGCTATCTCCCTGGTTCTTTTTTAAAATGGCCTGTTTGTTGAATGGGCTTTACCTCGCTTTAAGTGAGTACCGAAAAGGTCTTATCCTAGAAGGCCAAGGTCCCCCTTTGTATCCACAGCTGTCTCCAGTCATCCTGATGAATATCTGGTCACTGGACCCAGATGACTCAGGAGGAGAAAGTGAGGCTGGTAACCTTGCACAGCCCTCCCTCACTCAAAACAAAGTCAAGTGCAAGTTATGTCATAATTTCTCTGATGTCATGATCCTCTTCGAAAATGAAGGACAAACACACCAACAAATAGCACGAGATCAGAGAGATTTATTAAGTTCCTACTATGTGTCAGGCACTGTGCCTGCTGCAGGGAATCAAAGACCCAAAATGAAATCATCTGTATTTTTAAAGCACACATGCCATCTTGAGGAAATATAAAAGGTTGTGTGTATCTCTTAAACTGTAACCAATCATTTAATCAATAATGCACTGAGAGGGAGAGAGAGAAGCGGGGCGGGGGGAGGTGGGGCGGGGAATGCTGGTATCAAAGAAGGCACCAGGTGGGGATGGGGATGGGAATTATTTATCTTGGGTAGCCTAACTCTGGAGACCAGGAACCTACATCAGCCTACCCCTATATCTACTACTTTACTTTCAACTTTTGTGCAATTATTTGTCAAAGAAAAAACAACTCTGTTCTTTTGTTTGTGAGGATATATAGCAACTTACCAAAATCAAGTCAATTATTACAATAAATGCTATCATCCTGATGACTTTCTTTTATGGGAAACACAGAAAGGACTAGTTTACAAGGCTATGCTTCCATGATATACCCAAATAACTTATTATCATATTATTCGCCACATGAATTTCTTCTAAAGCTGGAGAGATAAATAGATCAACTCAATCAAAACTTCCTTTTTCTTTTCTATGGAATTCAAATTCAGCCATACTTTAGCCAGGAAGAAGAGATAAATGAGTGGAAAGAATAAGTAAATGGTGATTTAAAGCTATGAATAACACAATATCATAGAGGTTGAAAAAACATGTACATACAAGCTCCCATAAACAACGATCCATATGCATAGATACCTAGCACAAACATGAAGTCAACTGTAATCATTCTTTGCCCTTCCAATGAACTCCAGAGCATGTGTTCAGGCCATTGTTTCCATACTCTTTTTCCATGTGGAATCTTAAATTTAGTTTTACAGTCATTTCTGCCTCAAATCATCCTGTGTATGTTTTGGCAATATTCATTCAAATTTGTAACAGTCCTAGAGAAAGAAATGAAGTAGGATTAAAGAGAGTGCTACACTGTCTTTGGAACTGGGATACCAGCATAGTGCAGTAGAAAGAGCTCTAGATTTGGAGGTAGACACCTCCCAGGTTCACATCCCACTTCTGCAACTTGATATCAGTGTGATCTTAGGCAAAACACATAACATCATTGTGACTCATTTTCCTCAACTACTCAGTTAGGTGATGGTCTCTAAGGTCTCTTCCAACTTTATCTCTATGATAGCATATGAACCCCTTTTGTCCCAGAGTTTAATTAAGCCCCTCTGTTGACACTGGGCAATGTGATAAACTTCATTAAACCCAGCATTAAGTGTAATTTATAATTTACTCCAGGTCTGTGCTTGCTGCAATACTATGCAAAAATCCTTCAACATGTATTGACCTGGATTTCCATTTTACCACCTCACCTCCTATACTCAACTGTCTACTGGGGGAAGGGTTGGGGTTGAATTATTTAGCATGGGAATTGGTAATAGATCTCCATCTACTGGAAATGCTAGGTTTAACAAGTTATAAATGTTAACCTTTTGTTTCCCTTTTAAACTTAATAGTTCATAATCAGCTCACATTCACACTGGAAATGCTAGGTTTAACAAGCTGTAAATGTTAACCTTTTGTTTCCCTTTTATACTTAATAGTTCATAATCAATCGCTTTCACAATGTGCCTTTCTCTTCAAGAAATAAAGAAGTGACTTTATACAGCACTAGATTTTACTTAAGACCTTGTGAATAGAAGAAAGGCCATACTGGAATATACAATGAATTACAAATAGTTATCCAAGTGAAGTTTATTCCATTTTTCCACTAATTTAACCTCATAGGGCTATAATAATTAATTATTATATCAATGAGGGAAAGATCTATAATCTTTTGGTATGAGAATGCCTTCCATTGAAGGAGAACACAGAGATAAGTCTATAACTTGGGAGATAAGTCAGAAAATTTCAGTGACTTGCCCTTAATCACATAACTAATAAATACTATTATTAGGATTTGAACCCAGGACTTCCTGACTCCAAGACAAAACCATGCTATGCTCACTCAGGTGATCTTTATCAATTTCAGTAAAGTTCTCTCCCTTTTAGAAGTTAAACTAAAGTAACACTAAATACCAAGAAATGAACAGGGGCAATGAAAAAAAGTGAGAGAAAGAAGGGATAAAAAAGAAAAATAAAAACCACCCAGAAATAACTGGAGACCACATGATTTGGTCTAATTGCAAATGATTACAGATTGATTCATAACTTGGATAGATGTCTAGATACATAAGAAGCTAAAATGGACAGGGTATGTGTTCAGATGATAGTGTTAGCAAGCCAACAGTGATGTCAGACTAGTGCTTGTCCAGGGGAAAATGTGAGTGTTCCTGGCAAAACTGGGACCAGCTACTTGTGTACCCCAGGCAGAATAAGGAAATTGAGTCCCCTTCCTTTTGAGAAAATTTGTCTCATATTTATCCCTGGCCACCAGAGGCTTCTAACGTTCATTGAAACACATGTGATTTAACTTAGAACAAAGTAAATAAATACATGTCACAGAGACAGAATTTTATGGCATTAAAAAAGTAGATATTTTTTAAATGTCTCTGAGTCCTCCCTACATGACCTGCTCTTGGCTACTGCTTCACCTTGCATACACTAGTCCAAATTTTGATTACTGCAATAGGCCATTCTTGAAATCTAAGACAAAACATGCTCATTCATGAAATGAGACAACAGCCAACTGATAAATTTTTCATTTTTTTGTCTGAATAAATAAATAAATAAGTGTGAGGTTTCAGGCTCAATTGTGAGTGTATCTCTCTCACACACACACAGACACACACAAACACACACACACACACACACACACACACACACACACACACACACACCCCAAGATACTAGATCACAAAGAGATCAAGGGTAACTGGAACTGGAATTTCCATCACTACCAGTGCAAAGTACCAGTTTAAGCATGTAGTATAGACAAGATGCTGAGGTGTCTACTACCCCAAATTCCCCCTTACAGATGTAGCATTGCCCTTCAGTAACATATAATCTAAAGTAATATCACATTTTAAATGGAATGACTCAGTCATACAAGTATTAGACCTGTCAAGTTTTCCCAAATGATGGGGGTGGGGGGGAGAAAGATTTCTTCAAATAAATAAAACTATAGGTGACTGGTGCTTCTCAATTACTTTTATAAGCACCTGATGAGATAAAACACAGTAACTCTTTTACTTTAATCAGATTCTTTTAAAACAAAAGTAAAAGTTACTTTTTCTTCTTTGGGGACAAAGGAAGCTAAAAAGGCAGAGCTATATGCAAGTTGCATTTCCCCATTTCACCCAGAATCACAGAGTCTTAGCAGTGACCTTAGAAGGGACCTCAGAAGCTATCAGTGAAATTGATACTGGAAAAATATTCCTTTGCCAACGTGCTGAACTGTCCCCAGATGCTCTGCTTGAAGACCTCTAGCAAAGGGCGAATCAAATGATGACTGGGGCATCCCATTCCACAATGGGACAGCTACAGCTCTAAATGTTGGGAATTTTTTCCGTTTCTCTAGTCTAAATCTGCTCCTTTACACCTTCTACTTATTGACTCTAGTTTTGCCCTCTGGGGTCAAATAGAGCAGATAAAATCCCTACTCCTCCTAATAGATCTTCATCTACATGAAAACAGCCATCAAATCTTCCTCCCTCCCTTCCTCCTCCCCAGCTTTTCTTCTCTTGGGTAAATGTCCCCATTTCCTTTAATCAGTCCTCAAATAATATGCCCCACAGCTTATCAATTTCTTCCCTAAAGTGTGACTAAACCAAGCATAATACTCCAGATGTGGTTTGACAGATTAGAACGAGATCATCACCTCTCCAGTCCTCAATCTCTTAAATGGTATAAGATTACCTTCACTGTTTTAGTTGCTTTATCACATGGCCTTAGAAACTTGACTTCCATGTTTATCTACCTATTTTAGATAATCCTACTATGGTTTTTGCTCAGTTAATTAGTCATGTCCATCTTTTTATTACCTGTAGACATTGAGGTTTTCTTGGCAAAGATATCTGGAGTGGTTTGCCATTTATGTCTCTAGTTCATTAAGACAAACAGAACTTAAGTGACTTGCCTAGGTTCACACAGTTAGTATCTGAAGCCATATTTGAACTCAGGTCTTCCTGCCTCCAGACCCAGCATTACATACACTAAGTCACCTAGCTGGGCTTACTATTACTCTCTATTAAATATAATACTGCTCATTGCCATCAGAATATAGAGTCCCAAATCTAGGGCAAAAAGTGACTCTTTTTCCCACTGTAATTCATGGTAAGGGAATTGTAATGACAGAAATAATAATTCACCTTTAAAGAGAACTTTAAAATTTTAAAAATGTTTTCTACGAGACACTGAGGCTCAGAGACACTAAATAACTTGCCCATGGATCATATGACTAGTGAGTTTCAGAACTGGGATCTGAATCCAAATATTTTTTGAGACTTTTAACACATGTCCATATGGGGATCCTGAACTGCTTTCCTTTATGGCCTTAGAGGTTTATTTCACAGTATTTCCTATTTTATCTTAAAAGTAGTTAATTATATCTATCACAGCATATCTTGTCTATAATAGAATTTAGGTGGATGGCAAAGGAAGATAATGTGCCAGAGAAATAGGCAGAATTGGTCAAACCAGACCAATTAGAATTGTTCAAACTATTTCAAGACTTCCAAAATGGATGAAAATTAAAAACACTTTCCCTTTTCAGCAAACAGAAGCCTTATGGCATGGTCAAAACCATTAAATATTAAAATATTCGACATTTTTACCAAAAATTCACATTTAGCAGAAATCATATGTTAGACATTTTTTTTCTTGTGAAGGATCTCTGCTCAGAATTTCTACTTCACAGGTCCTAAGAACTTTGCCTTACACAACCAGTTATAAAGAGGTGATAAAAAAATCTGACTAGGCTAAATTGTGTCTAAAATAAATTACATAATACTTCACATTTTAGTGAGCATGGCAAATGGACTGCTTCATTATAAGATAAAAGGTTAGTTTTAGCAAGTTCTATTTAATTTTTCCTAGTCAATTAACTTTTTAAAAATTCAAGATCTAAGCATATTCTTTTTCCATTGGTTTGAGGAAAAATATTAAGTTTTGTTTGTGAAGACAATAAAATGTATTTAGAATGTTGAAATCACAGATTTGAAAGAGATTAACTAGAAGGAGAATTGGTCAAAAAGTTTGGATATTGTATACAAATAAGCCACCCATCTACCAACCCATTCAAGTAAATTTTGTCCTTTCTTCCACTTCTGGTGCCACCTTTTGCTCTCAAAAATATATTATTAAATAGAAGTAACATTAAAATAGTCTTTACCCATCTGTAACAATCTCCCTATGCTAAGATCAGAAGGCTGGGACACTATAAATGAGAACTTTCATTAAACATCAAATAGGCAAGGACCTTAATTAACAGAATCTGCCAGGAGTTGAAAATAGATGTCTTCAGTGACGGTCAAATAGGTCTGTTTCCAATTTTCTGCAAATACATAGTCTGCTTTGAGTGTGAATGAATAAAACCAGTACAAGAACAATTCTTATGACAGTGTCTGAAAAGTTAATTCATCTTCATTAGCTAAAATAATTCTAAAATTCACAGCATCTGTTAAGAAAAAAGACCAAAAAAAAAGAAATGAGGGAAGAAAAGTCAAAGAGGAAAACCACATGACAATTTGCATATATTTCTTTCTAATGATTTTGGTAACACAGTTCTCTGAAAATTATATCCATGTAATTTTTTTCATCCTTTCCCTGCCACGCAGTGTCATTCTATCAAATCAGGAACTTCAAGATAGTACTGACTTCAAGAATGACATTTTCACAACAAAAGGGTAACAACCACAAGCAAAAAAAAATTTTTTTTCTTTGCCAACTACCTTTCTATGTGCAAAAAATACCAATCAAATTTAATGTTTCAATTAGCCACATTCGCAAACACTGAATATCAAAGCAAGTTCATCAAGCTGAAAGTATATCTTGGGGTTGTGGGGTAGGGAAACATGAACATTTTTTTGTGGACAAAGGGGTGTAGCAGAGCAAACAGTAAAAAATAGGTCCATCTTGCCCATCCAACAGCCTTTTCTTTCCGTAAACCTACACAAATAGGTTATTTTTTTTTCCCTTAAAGGATCAAATTTGCTACAAAATCACTCCTGATTTAAGCCCTCAATGGAAGGATATGTGAGAGAGAAATAGACAAAAGTAAAGTAAAACTACCAAAGATACACAAAACATTTCAGCCTGAATTTCATGATGTTTGAAAAACATTTCGTGACCAACTTAACTTACTTGGAAGATTTGGGGGTGTGGGGTGGGATTGTTTTCTAATAAGCAAATACAGATGTTGGGGAAAAGTTGAGATTTTTGACACTGTTCTTTGCTAACAGAATTTCCAAGTGTTTTCCATAAGCAAATAATGTTGAAATGTCTGAAATTTTTTCTTAAAAAAAAACACCCAACTCAATTTTGAAACATGGAATTTACCCATTTTTTGTTATTGAACTTATTTGTATTTTTTATATACTTTCTGATCAAAATTCCTACGTGTATCTTTGCAAATATTTTTATACACATTAGAAAAATCAACAATTATGTAAATAATCTATGACCTTTGTTGGATTTGGGGCTTCTAAATATTAAACTAGTACATATACAATTAGCTTTTTTTAATGTCCAATTTGCCAAATGTTGCAAAAATAATATAATTTAAGTTACTGGTTGGCAACTTGGGTACTAAATGTTTCATCACAATAACACATAGTAGATTGGCTTAAGTTTAAGGTTTCTTTATTTAAAAAATTCATCTCTGCCTTTTGTGTAACCATAGCATACCTGCCATTAAAGGCAGATAATTGTCAACTCAAAGGGAATAAAGAAGACCGGATAGAACAAACCAGGCATTTGTGGTACTAATACAGTGCCTTACATCTGAGTTTCAATTTCCATTTCAATTGTGACTGTCATTAACTTGTCACATGTGACTTTGGATATGGCACTTTGTCTCTCTGACCCTCAGTTTCTCTCTCTGTAAAGTAAAGGTTTCAAGTTAGTTAATCTCTGAGATCTCTTCCAGTTCTAACATTATATGACTTTATGAGTAATCCTGACTCAGTCTAAGAATATATTTCCTTTTCACTTTAAAGGCATCAACAACTTTGTTGAGTCCTCCTATACTCCAAGTATTAGAAGTCTCCAGAAATTTTTTTTATCAATAATTCAGTAATAATTCAATTAAACAAATGTTTATTAGGCACTTACAACATGTAGTATATTGCATTGCAGAATACAAATATCAAAAACTAAATAGTCCTTGACCAGAAGGATCTTATATTCCATTGAAATTCAACAGCAATGAATTATTTAGCTGAAGAATTCCTAGAGAAATTCACAGTTCATTGGAAAACCTGGTGGAAAAGATGTGTTCTTCATTGCTAAAGAAGATCATGCCATCAGAGAAATGATGACATGACTTGCATTTGACTTTGTTTTGAGTGAGGGACGGCTGTGCAGGTCTCACTTCTCTTCCAGAACCATCTGAATCCAGTGACCAGATATCCATCAGGATGACTGGAGATGACCCAGGATGAGGCAATTGGGGTTAAGTGACTTGCCCAAGGTCACACAGCTAGTAAGTGTCAAGTGTTTGAGGTGAGATTTGAACTGAGGTCCTCCTGACTCCTGTACTGGTGCTCTATCCACTGCACCACCTAGCTGCCCTGGTGGAACAGATAGGCTCAGAGGGAAGGGGCTTACTTGTTAGTATTATTGTCTCTACCACCACATTTGATAGTGTGACATATTTGATAGATAAATATATTCTGACTGACAACTGACTTCCTGTTCCCATCTCCAAATTCTTATAACCAAAGAGATTTATTGTGACTTCCCTATACCCACTCACCAGTCCTTTTGAAAAGATATTAAACTGAAGACCATGCATAATTTTAAGAGCCTTGCTTACTTTATCATTATTCCCTCCATTAGAGAAGAAGACCCATATGGAAGCACAAAATAATCCCAAGGTGTGGAAGCAATTTTTGTTATTCAGTCATTTTCAGGCATATTGACTCTTCACAACCCCATTTGGGGTTTTCTTGGCAAAGATACTGGCACAATTTGCCATTTCCTTCTCCAACTCATTTTATAGATGAGGAAAGAGGCACTGTTAGTGACTTACCCAGGGTCACACACCTAGTAAGTGTTTAAGGCCAGATTTGAACTCAGGTTTTGCTGACTCCAGGTGTAGCACTCTATCTAGCTGCCCAAGAAGTCAAAACATATTTCAAATGGAAAATAACAATAAAGAAACGAATTAAAATACATGATATTTTCCTGTATTCTCCCACAAAATCTTTAAGGCTGGGGATAAGTATTTGCAGTGCTTTGAAAATGACCTTAAACTTCTCATATTAATCATTCATTCATTTAACAAGTATTGTATTAAAAGCCTACTTTGTGCAAGGCACCATAATAGGCAGAGGAACCAAGACAAAAATGAAATTTTTTCCTTGTTTCCTCAAAGACCTTTCATTCTGCTGAAAGGATACAACCTGGACATGAGAAGCTGGCACAACCTAGCAGAGGCTAAGATACTGACATTTGGGAAAATCAGTATAAACCTTATGTCAGAAGTGGTGCTCTGAGGTGGGGGTTTAAGATCCATATGTAGAGGGCATTCATTCCATAGATAAAACAGAATCTGCGCAAAGTTTTGGAGGGAAAAGACAGACGGTCATGTAAAGGGAGGAATGCACAGGTCAGTTTGATGCAGAATAAGAGAGGAAATGATGATGTAAGATGGGTTCGTCAAGATAGACTGCAGTCACATTGTAAAGGGCTTCAAATGGCAGGAAAAATTGTACTTTATTCCAGAAGCAAAAGAGATCAGAGAATAACATGGTCAGACCTGCACTTACCAAACCTATATTACTTAAGAGAATGGCACAATCTAACGTCTCCATATTTTTTAAAATAAAAGCAAAATCCAACTTTTACATGCTACTCAACAGAAAGAATAGTTTAATGAAATTAAAGTGATTTGCTAGTAAACTAAATTTGAATAATGTAAATGGCAATTTTAAAAATTAAGTGGTATAATATAGTAATAAGAAAGGGAAAAGGAGAATCCTGGCATATTTTCCTCCCTAGTTTCATTAAAATGATAACTTTTCAATAAAATTCTTCAGATAAATTGCCAGTTTCTATTTTTCCAGAAAATGTGATTTTATGAAATGACAGTCTCAACATATTCTATTGTTTTGAAATAGGATTTTATTGTACTGTGGAAAATTAGTTGGTCCCTCCCTCTGAGTGTGAATGAGATGTTTATAAAGTGCTTATGGATACTGGGAAATGAATATGATAGCAAAGACTAATTAAGAAAATCAACCAAAGACAATTATCCATGCAATAAACTTTGGCTCAGAATCACACACACACGCACACACACACACACACATCAGGGTGGGTAGAATAACCTTGAAAATCTAGTCTGGTATAAATTAATGACCCTCCATTCCAAAGCTCTAATGCACTACATATTGCTGATTGCTATTTCCCTTCCGACTACGTTAGAATCTTACGTGACTAGTCCCCAAAGCCTATGGCCATGGTAGACGCCATTACATTACTGACATGCAAAGAAGGAGACCACAATCTGCCAAGAAAATGATTTCAACTGGGGCTCCTAAAAATCAGAGGAAGAAAAAGGTGGGGTTTTTTTTGAATGATTCCTTCATTTGTAAATTTCAATGAATAACATAGAGGACAAATTACAAACACGAAATTGAGCTGTAGGCAATAAAATATTCCCTATCCTACCCCCATAAAAATATATATACAAATGTTACAATTTATTCAAAGAAGGCAATTTGTTAATGCTGAACATACTAACAATGACCTTGAAATAGATTCTACCCATCTAGTAGGGTATGAGAAAAATATTGGAATCTACGTTTTTATTTTTATTAATTATTTATTCTATTGAAGATTCATTGCAAAACCTAGACGTTCCTCTCTTTCATGCTTTCTTTTCCTCAAGCTATACTTGACACTCACTAGCTGTGTGACCTTTGGCAAGTCATTTAACCCCAACTGCCTCATCCTGGGTCATCTCCAGTCATCCTGATGAATATCTGGTCACTGGATTCAGATGGCTCTGGAGGAGAAGTGAGGCTGGTGACCTGCACAGACCTCCCTCCCTCACTCAAAACAAAGAAAAGTGCTAGTCATGTCATTTTTCTGATGGCACTGTCTTCTCCAATGAAGGATGAACACACACACACACACACACACAAACACACACAAAGTGTTAGGATAGCTTATCTGGCTCTATGGTAAAACGAAAGGGAGACAGCATACATAGGGTTAGGGTTGCAGCTGGCAGGAACTGGATTTCATTATTAACTTTAACTCTTACTACTGTGTAATCCTGGGAAAGGCACTTACTTGCCATGGCAAATTCCTAGAACTGGGGCAGCTAGGTGGTATAGTGGATACAGCATGGGGCCTAGAGTTAGGATGATCTGAGTTCAAATCTAGTCTCTGACACTTTTGAGTTGTGTGGTAAGTCACAAACACTATCTGCCTCAGTTCCTCATCTGTAAAAATAAGAAAACCATGGACTCACAAAGAGTCAGACATGATTGAATGGCTAGACAATGATTTATTAAGAATGAAACTCTGGGGGATCCACATTAGTAAAGAGAATTCCTGTGCTGATAAAATCAATCTTTTCTCCAGGTGGGATGCTGCTATTATCTTTTTCTAATAAAAATGTTTCCAGTGTATCCATTTCACATGGCTAACTCCAACTTCACATTTATATCATTTCATATCATTTCACTTGCCCCATAAAGTACAAGGGAAAAGTGCTCAGTTAAAAGAAAGAATCCAAAGTATAGATGTGCATTTCATGAACCTCTAGAAAACTACCATGAAGTTAAATAAAAAGGAGAAGTGTCATTCTGTCGGCATTTTTATAACCCTGGAGAATTTATTCCAAAATAATTTAGTCCATCCCTGTAACAAATAGAGTCATCTTGATGGAATATTTTCTTCTTACCAAAATAAAGTCATCATATTTGTCTAAAAAACAAAACAGATACACTGTTCAATTTGTGTGTGTTCTGAGATTCTTCCCGTTATTCCTGTTTGTTAACTGTGTAGGCTGTATAAACAATTAAGGAAAACCAGGAGGAAAAATATTATAATTAAGACAGAGAGGAGGGACCAAATGAAGATAGTTTGAATGTTGATTACTTGGAGCAAAATGTTAATTTCTTCCTCAAAGACAATGTGATCTTTAAGGGGAAAAATCACTGACATGGTAAGAAATGCTAATACTTGGATTTTTTTTAAAAATCCAGAATCAAAACTTTATTTCCATTGATACGCTGCTTTTTTTTATTTGTTTTTCAGTCCTTAAACTTCAGAGAAATCAAACTGAATTTTCAAACTATTCCACAATTCCATCAATAATTAAAAATTTCAAAGTATGCACTGGGATTATTCCACACTAAAATAATCAATTTTAATATGCTCAAATGAATCAAAAGGAAGGTAAAATAGTTATCTAACTCCTTCTTTAATGTAACATTAACAATGGAAATTTTTACCAGACATAAAATGAGAATTGGGAGACCTCTCAAAATTTAAGAGTAAATAAGACACACTGACCAAATTGCCTGAATTAAGTCTCTTCAAATAAAATAATCTTTGTAGTAATTTTTAAAGTATCATGAATATCTAAAACACAGATTGATTCATAAAAAATATAATTATACTCATAAAATATATTGCTTATTTTTTACATCATAAATTTTTAATATTTTTACATTATATTTACAATATAATATATTTACATTATATTTTACATTTAAAAACTTCTAACTAGGTTTCATATGCATATGTAGTTAAAACCAATTTATGAAGGATCTGGAAGAAATCCAAGAAATGTGGAGCAACTATAATAAAGGTCATATTTGAACTCAGCTCTTTCAGTTCTTCTTTACTGCAGGCCCAGTGGTCCATCTACTGTGCCACCTAGCTGTCTGTAAAGAATTGAGGGTCCTCCAAAGAAGTTACAGGTATTATATATTAGCAATAAAACAACTTAATATTATGAAAAAATTTTTGATCTCATAGACTCCACGAAAGATCTTGGGAACCTTTAGGGGTCCCAGGGAACCATACTTTGAGAACCACTGAACTAGATTATCTCTAAAGTCCTTTCCCACTCTAATTATGGTCTTTAGCCACCTTCTAGTCTTATTTTTGCCACAGTTTGCCTTGCTTCTTAGTTGGAGAAGATGAAAAGGTCTGCCCTGCTTCAGTATGTATGTGTTATATGCACTGAGATAGTTTTAAATGCAGGTGGAAGAAAGTTAAAGAAATTTCAGCATTACTTTCTAAGCCCATCTCTGCCTCCAAAAACTCTTTCCTTGGGCCCTGTGATTCAGAGTTATATGTTTGTGTGTTACACAGCCAAGGACATCAGATAGCACACACAGTAAAATCTTGTTTATAGGGAACTGATCCAAATAATTCATTAGGAAAAAACAGATTTTCCAGAAAAAAAAATGAATTTTCCAGAAACTAGAAATCTATTCTCAAGTATTTTATTGAGAAAAAAATAACACATTCAATTTTATTTGAATGAAGACTAGAGATAAAAACCTGCCAGTTTTTCCTTTTTTTCCTTTGTTAGTGAATCAGGTCATAGTAAAATTCTATAACAATGTATGAGCCTCCTCATATCTCAACTGGGTGTACTTTGGGAGTTCTCCAATTTTCTACTATGCCCAGGAGTTGGTACCTTTCCACTCCTCCAAATCTCCCTCCACCTTTTCTGCTTCTTTTGGCTGTTGTCTTCCCCCATTAGATTTCAATCTCTCTGAGGGTAGGGACTGTCTTCCTTGGCTCTCTGCCTGGCATGCAATAGATACCTAATAGACATTTATTGAGTAATAAAAACACACAAGAGGCTCCACAGCATCAGTTCAATCTTATTTCACCAGTCATTCTCATTTGACTGAGTTCATTTAGTCATATTCAAAGAAAATGGTGCAAAAATGAGTTTTCAAATAGTATTCAGTAGAGATCTACTAGCTTCTCCATCTGAAAACTATGGAGGAAAATTGTCCCTTGTTAAATGGCATACATTGAATTACAATATAATTTAATTCCACAAGTATTTTAGAGGGTTTTATCATGTGTAAAGCACAATAATTAAAAAAAATAACTGGATAGTTTGGAATCAACTGAGACTAGAGTTGATGTACTTCACCTTTCAGACAAGACTCCTTCCTACTTTGGTAAGATGGACCATAAAGTTATGGAAACCAATAATCTGAAAAAAAAAATTTTCTCACTGCAAAATCAGTTGAACTGATTTAGAAAAAACTTTCTAGTGGTATCAGTCATATACTTTTCATTCCTTCCAAGACTTAGTCTCATCTATTTTCTGACCAAACAGTTTATAACAGGTCAAGAGGGAAATTGTGTAATTACAGAATGTTAGGTCAATATACAGTACTTCAATACAATACACGTTATTTTGAAACAGCAGGGCTCTGTAGTCTGGCCACAACATTCTGAGTCCCCTCTGAAGTTGAGAGAGCAGGGATTTAGGGAGACTGTAAAAGAAGGACATGCTACAGTCGGCAGGAAACAATTAAGACATAAATAAGGATTTCCGCAGAGTCAGGGTCAAAATAAGGACACATTTTGGAAATGTCCTAGAGGTGAGAAGAGGCAGACACACTGAAAATGAAGGGAATGAAGAAGAAAAAGGGGTGCAGTCGCCTACTTTGCTCATCAAATTAAGGGATTGAGTTTAGAGTTATATGAGGGTCAAATAAGGACTCTGAACACAGAGAACTTTTTTTTTTAAACTTTCCATCTCTAAATACAACATTCAAATCCAAATCCAACTAATATTTGTTAGTTGTCTAGAATTTGCAGACAGCCTATATAAGGATCTGGGGTGAGATGTAAATTTCATAAAAGATAGTCACATACTCATCTAAGTAATAAGTAATTCATCTAAACTAGTAATTCTTTCCTTCATGACACTTACAGTTGTACATCTGTGAAATGTGGACAGGCTACCAGTGCCATTCTAGGATACTGAGTCGCTGCCATTTGAACTGTCTTAGGAAGATCCTGAAGATCACCTGGCAAGATAAGGTACCAGATACTGAGGTCCTTACTCCAACTAAACTGTCAAGCATTCTAACTAAGCTTCAGAGAGCACAACTCTGATGGGTTGGCCATGTTGTTCAATGTAAAATGTATGCTTGCCAAAAAGACTATTTTATGGAGAACTCGCATAGCACACATGATCACAAAGTAGTCAGAAGAAGCGATACAAGGATACTCTCAAGGTCTCTCTCAAGAACTTTGGATTTGATTGTGTGACATGGGAGACACTGGCACAGGACCACTCAGCATGGCATGCCCACATCAGTAAGGGTGCTGTGCTTTATGAGCAAAGCAGAATTGAAACAGCACAAAGGAAACATAGGATGCACAAATGTGGAGTACCCACATGTTCACATGGACTGTCTGTGTCCAATTTGTGGTAGAGTATTCTGAGCTCGTATTGGTCTGATCAGCCACAGTCAGATACCCTGAAACTTGACTGTTATCAAGGTGATATCATTTTGCATCTCTTCAAGAACAAAGGAAAAGAACCAACCAGTCTAATATGGAATTCTTATATACGTGAACAGAACAATATAAAAATTATACATAATGAGATCAGAGAGATAAAAGAGGAATGCTTTTCAGAAAGTGAAAAAGGGGGAGGTAGAACATTTATTAAATTCTTACCATATGCTAGGAATTGTGTTAGGCACAGAGTAGACAAATGAAAGCAAGCAGGATAGTCTCTGACTACAGGGAGTTAAATTCTAAACAGCAGCACATGGTGGTGGTTGTTATCTTTCATTTTCAAAAAGGCCCAAAATGACTTCACCATTGTAAAGTGAAATTTCAGTGTGTCTGACTGTGACTGTGCAGACCAGTATGAGCTCTGAATGTTCTATCACAGGTTGGGCACAGATAGTTCATGTAAAATATTTGGGGTGGTTACTCCAAATTTTCACATCCTACATTTACTTTGGGCTGTCTCAATTCTGCTTTGCTCATAGAGCACGCTGTGCTGAGTGGTCCTATGCCAGTGTCTCCCATGTCGCACAATCAAATCCAAAGTTCTTGAGAGAGACCTTGAAAGTGTCCTTGTATCACTTCTTCTAACCACCATGTCCTCTTTTGACATATTCATGATAAGGGTCTTCATAAAATTTTCCTTTGGCCTCATCGGGGTTTGTCATGGTGGGAGCATAGGCACTGATGATGGTGTCATGGCATTTTCCTGCAAGTGGCAGTCGTATTATCATGAGCCTGTCATTCACTCCTTTTGACAGGCATATCAGCATGCTAACTAGATTAGTTTTGATTACAAAATCCATGCCAGTTTCATGGCACTCCCATTCACTGCGCCTACTCCAGAGAAATGTGTATCCAGCTCCAACTTCAGTAAGCTGGCCTTCATTTGCCAACCTTGCTTCATTCAGGACTGCTATTTGCATGTAATACCTGTTGAGTTTTCTTGCAACAAGAGCAGTTCATCTTTCAGGTCTACTGGATTTTGTGTTGTCAATAAGTGTGCACACATTCCATGTGCCAATAGTCAGTGGAATCATTTTTTTGCAGATGTTTTTGTACATTTTGTACATTATTTTTTGTGTTTTGACCACATAGTAGGATTCCCCACCTGCTGCGGTAATCAGGCCAGGGTTGGGTAAGCACACAATGTTTAGGGCACCTTTTCTAGCCCCCTTCCTTACCCCAGGAGCTGACTAATGTGATCCTTAAAAGGCTGCTCAGATACCCATACAACCAGCAGCCCATGAAGGTCCTCAAGGAATGGCGGCAGGGTGAAGGTGTGCCTACTTAGCATAGAAATGGTAGATAAAAGGGATGGAAGCCTGATTTTTGGCAACATAAGAATAAAAGCTCATCTATCAGAGTGGGGAGACCCATAGGTGGAATCTATGTGGAGAAGGGGAAGATGAGGATGATTTCCCAAGTGTAAGCAGCATATTGAGGAAATAGGAGAATATCATAGCATGAAAGCTTAGCATGTAACAACGTAAGGTGAAAACTCACCCATCAGAGCCTAGGCATCTAGGGTCTCTGGATAGGGAGAATAAGGATGATGGCCAGAGTTTAGACAGCATGGTGTGCAGATATAAGAGCAGTGAAAACAAAGGTACAGATAGATGCCAGAAAGTATAGGGCACATATAGTGTATGGTGAGTAGTTCAGATGATTGGAGTATACTGTAAGGCCCTAAAGAATAACTAGTATGAAACAGAGAAAAGTCATTCCAACAATCCAAAGTGAGTCAGAACAGATCAGAAGACATAGGTAGTGCAGTTATTAGAAATGTTTTGAGGCCCCTGCACGTACAGTACTCAAGCTTTACTGAACATAACCACTCAACAGAATAACATATCCTCTGTTATGCACAGAATGTTAGAAATAGGAAGAAAGGAATCTCCGCAGCTGTATAGTTGGGTTAAGTAACAACCATATTTAACAAACAACAAATATTTAATATTTTTTCCCAGAACTGCTAGTTGGTGAAAAAGTCCAGATTGCATCCAGGTTTCCTGACTTCAAGTCCAAAATGTTTTCCAGTATATCATACCATTTCATATTATAACAGGCTCAATCTGGGATTATATTCGTAAATCTTAATATTTCAGTTATCTATAATCAGTTTCATTGTTTCCTGAAATAGTATGTAATAAAGCTTTCTATCTGGTGGTCATTAACCTTTATCCAAAATACATATTTATTATATTTTTTATGAAGTAAAGAAAATGTTCTTAGCCAACGGGTCAACTGTTCTTTTCTCTGTGGTCTCCCCTGTTTCTTCTTTGTTTGTATTCTGATTGCTTAGCACACTGCCTGGCACACAGTAAGTTCTTAATAAATGTTTGTTGATTGACTGATGATTATTCATGATACTTGATCAGACTCTATTTAAATATATATGAATTTTTTCATAAACACACACATGTAAAATCCACATTCTCTTTCTTTGAAGCTGACTTTTGATGAGATTTTTGGTTATGTTCTTTAGTTTTTTGAATTTTTTAAAATAACAGTGAACAAATAAACATGTTCAGTGCCTTCATGAAATCATGTGGGCTCTCATGTTGTCCCACATAAAAATTACATTTTCAATAGAAACAAAAAAGATGGTATCCGTTATTCCCATTTCAAAAAGAATTTAAGCGTATATGCCACAACTTGGTACTTATTTTCTGTTCTCTTTTCATAGGAAAGGGCATGGGACGTATTACTGGTAAATGGGTAAGGCCAGTGTAATTGTCTTGAACTTATAGAAAACTTGGTGAACTAAAGATTGTTTTGAACTATTCCAAAGGCAGTCAAAATTGTCTTACTTATTTTTTTTATAAAATATTTTTTATGATTAAATTTCTAAAGTACTAAACCAAAGTTCAAATGATAACATAAAACTATGGCAAGATCATTCATTGGAGAAGTCATTCTTTAAAACTCAAAAGTATAAACAGATAACTAGCTTTTTTTCAACAAGAGATTAGTTATGGTGTACCAGCTCAGTCAGACACCTGATAAACTAATTTTTTAAAAATTTGGAGATTAATTCTTTACAACCTCTATCAAGACAGGTCCAACCATTAATCAAGGTAATTTAAAAGAGACTAAGCAAAGACTACTGTCTCCCCTTGCCTTGAGTTCCTAAAATGCAGTAAATGTTCGAATTAGAAGAGTAGGGGTAAATCTCAATGTTCAAAGACTGGTTTCCCTCTTTTTGAACTCTGAGAACAAATATGAACAACTTTGTTCTGGGAGTTTCAGGCAACCAGCAGAGACCCTCAAATTCAGTTGGGACACTCCTATTGGCACTGTAAGCAGAATTTGGCACCCAAGAGTCATTTAATGATTTTTCTGAATTGAATTCCTGGCGCCTGGACACCAAATTTAGTCTGTTGCTACAAGGTATTTTCAACAATCGGAAATTGATGATTTGTAAAACTACCAAACCAACATGCTATTCCTTGAAAAAAAAAATGACAAGTTTCTCTTGGGAAGAGATGTCGAAATGACTCTCTTATTTATTTTGTTAGAGTTCGGTGATTACATTAAGTAATGAGATAAAAATGTGGATTTCTTGAACTGCTAGGAAACTGAAATATTTGGGCTGGCACCAGAAACCCAGTCAAGAGCTTTACAATCAATGCCAGCTGGTGGCTAAATACAAGGAGGCTTTGGTTCCCTGAATTCACCTTTAGAAGGTCTCATGGGTACCTCTTACTTCTACCTATAATCAACTCACCCAGTCATTTTTCATTCTCTTGTGGATTCCATTATCCATCCTGGGGAGGGCTAAAACTCAAGAGTCCAGGTCCTGCTGCCTCCATCAGGCCACACACACACACCTTATTCCTTCAAAAGGAAGCCAAGACTTACAGCTGCTCCCAGGGCCTGACTACAGAACTTGACAGGGACTAGAAACTATTCCAAAACTGATATAAATATTCCAAAAAGTCAAGGTTCCAATCTAAGAATGAGCCAAGTCTTATTCTACCCAAACTAACAAGCCAATTAGAAGGTCATTAGAAAGATGCATATGTGGAAGTTAACAGCTTATTGCTTTATTTCAGTGGCCTTATTTTTCTTTCACTCTCATAGTAGGTAATTTATAAATGATCATGACCTTGACCTAAATTTTTCCCTACTGAATATTTTGGTGTCCTCAGTACACAATTTTTTTATGCATTTTTCTATCAAAAAACTGAAGACCAGCTAACAAATGCCCTAAGCCTGAAAGACAAAATGTGTTATTAATTCTATCATTGAATCTATCAATTCTATCTACTAAAAAAATACACACTAGGAAATGTAAAGAAGTGTCCTTTTCAGAGAAAATAGCACAAGAGACTAGAGAATCTACCCCAAATCTTTTCTATATAATGCACCGAATCAGAGGAATCTGATGTGGATTATGTTACAAAGTCCAAATTCTGGGTGAAACCTATCTGGCTAATCTTAACATTTACCTTGCATCCCTAATGAACTGGAAGTTTTGGGACAAGAGACAGAAATTTATTCTGTGATTATCCATCCATAAATTGGCAATATTAAATAACAGAAAAGTTTGGTATTTCAGATCAATGAATTAAAGACACAATTTTCTGATGGTTATTCATAAAAATGTAATTGTATTGTAAAGATTAATCAAGTGATCTTTTTCACTATTTAGACTTTGGTTGTATCATTGATATTCATTATTTTTGAGAATTTTTATTTTTAGGTACCGCCCTGACATAACAGTGGCCTATCACAACGTTTTCTAGAGTTCATAGAAAATGTAGAGTATATCTATATAATACCAGCATTTGCAGGCTTGCTTTGAAAAGCTGGGACAATTAACTACTTCTTCTCATGTATTTTTCATTTATGATTTCTTGAAATATAGCTAAGGAAAACTAGGTGTTGATAAAGCCCACTGGGATTAAAATGGAGCTACCTGACTATGCCTTTAAACCCAAACCACTCTGGCCAGCAATAGGTCCCAGCCCCAGACTCACTTGCTCATTGTTTGGGTTTTGATGGCTCAGAATGCATGTAAATAGCCACTCTTTCTGTTCTGGCCAGATGCTCTAAGGGTCTTCCCCTCCTGGACTGATTCTTTCCTGAAAGCAAACTTGGGCATCTTTCACCACCATTCTTACCTAGCCTTTAATTATTGAACGGGTGTTGCCTCAGACAAACTGAGACCTGAGAAAGATCTTAGCTTAAAAAGGCCAAAGTCTCCTACTGCGTCTGGGCCCATGCTCAGTTGTCCTGACCTATGTCTTTCCATTGGACTCCTACCACTTTGGAGGAGAGAGTGAGGCTCATGACTTTGCACAGTTCTTCCTCATTCAAATCCAATTCACTTGCAAGTCAAGACATCACCCTGCTGATGTCATTGGGCCCCTTTGAGAAAGAAAAAACAATATTAATTGTAGTATACACTATTGTATGATTAATATAGATTGCAGTATGGCTCTCCCAATGATGAGTTTCCTGGGGAAGAAAAGCATGATGGAGTGTTTCAAAGATCAGAAGCAGGATAGCTGGTAGGAAATGGAACTAAGATTAAGGAGGGCTGGAAAAGATTTCTTGCAAAGGTGGAAATTTTGTTGAGACTTAAAGGAATTCAGAGAAGCTAGCAGGTAGAGATGAGAAGGGGGAACATTCCAGGAATATGAAAAAGAGAGTTAAAAAACTTGAAGTTGAGAGAATACAAGGAAAAGCAAGGAGGTCATTGTCAATGGATCAGAGAAAATGTAGGGGGGAGATAGGGTTATAATAAAGGTGGAAAGTCTAAACAGAGTCCAAAAGTCTAAACAGAAGCCAAACAGATAATTTATATTTGATCCCAGAGGTAATAGGGGAGACACTGGAGTTTAGAAGTGTGTGTGTGTGTGCGTGTTTGTATGTGTGTGTGCCAGTATGTGCTTGCATGCCAAATGATTATGGTTGGATCTGAGTTTTCTGAAGATCAATTGGCATTGGTCAAGAACACTTTATCTGGGAGTTCCTTACATAGATGAAAACATTCATCTGTATCTCATCCTTTTAAAAGAGGAGAGAAAGCCCTGAAGAAGAAGCATCTTATCTCAGCGGATGCTCTCCTCCTAGTCTATGATGATGGGGCTATGAATTCTATAGAAAAACAATAATCCCAATGTATTAATTATAGCACAATGTACTATGCATTGATGCTTTCAAATCATGGTGCTGGAAAAGAATTTTGAGAGTCCTTTGGATAGCAAGATCAAATTAGCCAATACTTAAAGAAATTAATTCACATTACTTATTGAAAGGACAAATACTGAAGCTGAGGGATAAATATTTTGGCCACACAATGAGAAGACAGAACTCATTGGAAAAAACCTTAATGTTGGGAAAGACTGAAGGCAAGAGGAACAATGGAAAGCAGAGGATGAGATGGATCCACAGTAGCATGGAAGCAACGAACATGATAGTGGAGGATTAGAAGAGCCTGGCAAACTATGGTCCATGGGGTCACAAAGAGTCAGACATGATTAAATAACTGAACAAGAAAAATCCAAGATATTGTGAAAGATTCTTGCTTTATTATCTATTCAAATTTGTCAAGAGAACAGAATTCTGCTCCTTCTGATCTGATGTCACTATCCTAATGTCTTTCCTAAAAGGAAGTGATGCCCTCTTTGGGAGGTCCCAGGTGGAGCATTCCCTTAGCATCTTTCACTGTGGGCAGCAGAACAGAATTAGAGAACTGGCCTGATTTGGTCAGAATGTTTAAGAGGATAACAATAGAATGAGTTACAATGCTAGATGAGGTGAATTAAGTTTATGTCTAAGACTATAACCTAAGGTTTCCCTTTTTTCTTAATCTTCCAGGAACTCCACCCTACTGCTAAACCAGGACATGAATACAAGCAATTTTTGCAGTTCATTCAGTTCACAATGAGATGTGCTAATTGAAGAGTCATCAGGGATTGAGATTATGGAATAACAATTGATAATGTGAAATGTATTTCTATCTGTGGAATGTGTGTCCTTTTTTTTCTTTTTACATTAGAATATTTGGTGCTAAGTTAATTCATAAAAATTTAAAACAAAATAATTAAGAAATTTTATACCTCCTCCCCAAGTGTTTGGTAGGTTCATGTTGAACTTCTCTGATTAGTTTCTAGGGTTCTGTTGCAATTCTCACTGGGATAAAAAATAACTAATTTTTAAAATCTAAGATTTCTCCTCTGCTGAAGATCCCACCATCCTTCCTGCTACCCGAGTCACTCTTAAATTTTGCTACTCTTTTTCTACCCATATTCAATCAGTTGTTAAATTTTGTTGATTCAGCATCTCTTGGATCCATAACCTTCTTTCTGATCTCAGAAAAAAAGTGGAAATAATCTTCTTAAAAAACATCACTCTCCTTTTCAAAAATATTCCAGTAATGGGTTCCCATTTGTCTATAAGAAAAAGTATACTCTTCAGCAATATTTAAAGCCTTCTGCAACCTGTCTTTATAGATGGATTTCCTATGATACCTCTTCATAAATTCTACATTATAGCCAAAATGGGCCATAGGCTATTTCCCCAAACTCAGCTTTTATTGGCCCATCTTCCTTCTTGTGAACAAGTTGCTTTCTGAAATGTACTTTCTCCTAATTTTGACTTGTTAAAACCTGACATTCTTTCAAGGCTTGACCCAGGTACTATATCCCATGAGAAGAATTTTCCTTATCCTCCCAGGAATTAGTGCTCCTTTTCTTCAAAATGTCTCATACACCTACACTTATCTATGTCCCTTGTGTCCTCCTATCAAAACATAAATTCTTTGAGGTCAGGGCCATTTCATTTTTTTCCTTTGTAACCTTATCTACTATTAGATTTTCCTCATTTTTGAAATGATCTAAGCTTTCTTCAAATTGAAAATAAATGAACCTCATTCTGAAATCCTGAATGGAAGTATCACTTTCTTAGGTACACTGGTTCAGAAAGTCAGGGCCATTTTAAACTTGACCTTTTACCTTACAACATATTGAGAAGGCACTAAGCCCTTCCAATGCTGCTTCACAATGTTGCTCAAATCTATTATCCTTTCCATTTTCAATATTATCACACTAATTCAATCCCTTTCTGCCACTCAAAAATAGTGAGAATACTCTATTAGAATATTACACAGAATAAATATTTTATCTAAATAAATATGATCCTACTAGTTATTAAATATTTCAATAGTGCATTACCTTTTTCTCTGGTCTCTAAATTATTCCTGTGTATAATAGATTAATTGTAATAGGATCATAGATTATAACTAAAGAAAGATCTCAGAGGTAATCTAATCCAAATCACTCATTTCATAGATGAAAATAAGGATCAGAAATGTTGAGTAGATGTTATTTAATTAATCTGGATTTTCATTCCAACACTGCAGATAACAGCCTACTTATGCCCATCCATCCTGGCAACCATCATACATGTCCTCTTGCAAACTCCTCACATGGACTCCATCCAACATGGTAAAGAATTCCTTGTTTTCTTTTGATGTTACAAGCATACCTGGGGAATACACAGACAGTCCACATGCTCTTACCACATAAATAGCCAATTGTCACTTTTATTTTTCAGTCATACATTTCTTTAATGTCATCCTTTTTTAACTGCTGCTCCTACATAATTCCTTAGTCATATTCCCAATGTTTAGGAAGGTCAAGATGTAGTCGATTTCATTGCACACCATAAATTTCTCTTATATTTATTCTTGTTTTCTATTGATTTTGATCCCATTTCTCACCAGATACAGTGTTTTTAGACTTATTTGGACTTCTCCATGATGCCTTTTTTCCCCAGGAGACTTACCACAGGAAAAGAAAATGTCATTTTCTTACAAAACTGAATCAGCCTAGGTATTCACATCTCACTAGTATCCTCACCCCTAATGATCAGACCCTGTGATTTGTCAGCAGAGTCATGAGCTCCAAAACCTCCCTTTAAGAAAGGGACACAGCACAATCTTCTCCCCATTTCCCACTACCTGAAATGATTTTGGATTTCTTTGAACTTCTCCATCAGGTCTCTGCCTCCATCATGCTCTGAATCCAGGTACCTTCTCCTATCTCCCCTTCTACATTTTCAGCTTCCTGTGATATATTATCTTCCTAAATTAGATTGTAAGTTCTTTGAGGGCAGGAACAGTCTTTCCTTTTTTGTATTTGTATCCTCAGTTCTTAAGACCATACCAGGCACATAGTAGGTACTTAATAACTGTTTATTGACTATTAACTCCATTTATACTAAGAAATCAGTGATCTTATTGTACCTAGATAGTTGATTTAGGAATGACTCCAACATCAGTAATAACGTGTTCACTGTCAAATTTCATTTTTAAAAATGTTATTTGGATTCAACACATCCTGTGCCTTCCAATTATCTTCTAAAAGAAAATATTTATAATGTATAGTTTTAAGGTTTCTTTGCCATTTATGATGAGCCTCTATCATTCCTTATTCCTAATCCATATTTTCTAACATTTTTAAGTGCCTTTGTATATGCCTACCTTTGCAGTGAAGTCATTGAGTATCAAAGAATTTACTAATTTGATATGGAGTCTAATTAAATTCTTTGTAGAAACTAAGATGCAATTTCCATCTTTCTTCCAGTTTCATTCATAGCAAGGCTGTCAAGATTGTTGCAATTCCATTCCTACAGTAATAAGTTCCCTTGTTTATTGGATGAGGAGTTCATATATTTGGGAAGCCAAGAGTTAAGTTCAAATGCATATACTATTGAACACTGCAATTCCCTAGCCCTTTTGTCTGGTATTCTGCCACCATCATTAGAAAAGTAGAAGTTGTCTTGTGCCCTGGCATTTAGGGTACTTTATCTGATTAAACTGTCCAATACCATAAAGGTGTTAATTACCAGAACCAGACTTTCTAACTAGGTTCTACAACTCTAAAACTACTGTCTTTTCTACTTTATCATGTTCCTTCTTGGCAAAAACTTTTCCACTCCCTACAGAATGAATACACCAAAAACCAAATTTAAACCAGACCATAAAAGTGAGATTTTTTTTCCAAGACATCTTTTTAAAGAAAGAGGTAAACTGTTAAATGCCAGAAAACCAAATTACACATAAAGAAAGCCATGGCTTTTTAGAATCTCTATTGAGCAGGAAAATCCATACAAAATTAAGAAAAACTATAGGACATTAAAAAAGAAAACTGTAACTTTGAGTGTGAAATATTTGACCCTCATCAAAAATAATCTTAATTATTATATTAGCATCAATATAAAAAAATTATCATTCAAAGATGAATGCTTTATCATAGCAACTAAAAAAAATACACCTGTGATTTTCAATAGCATAAAATAGATCTATTGAGACCATTACTATTTAACATTTAAACATTCTTCCTGTCTAGCAAGATGTCTACTGATTAATAATTTTTGTCATCATCTTTCTTTCTGCTATGCAAATATATAGTTACTTGATAAGATTCACATAGTATGAAAAGTTATAGATCAGTGGAAATCTGCAACAGTGGAAAGAGTGCCCATATCAAAACACCAGATCCAAAGAAGGTACTAATAAAAATGAAAGAATTTCCAAAAATGCATTAAAATTAGATAATCCTAATGAAAAGATTAAACAAATAAATATATGTAAAGCTGGAGTTGTCTTACTTCTTCCTATTAAATATCAAATATTTTAACCCCAATTACTTTCTGGATAACATATTGAAAATTGAATTTTTTAAAACTTTAGTTTGTTGGCTTAGAGCATATATGCTAATAAGCTAAATACAATTTTAAAACTGTCTCCATTGTTTTTCCAAAGTTAAAAATAAAAAATTTACTTTTCCTAAGTAAATAACTTTTTAAATTATTTTTATACATTTGCTTTTAAAATAAATTGCAACACAAACTTAAATTTTTATCTTACATGGGTTACATTATGTGCTCACAAAACTAAACAAAAATCTCCATCCTTCTGAAAACAGACTCGGACATACCAATGTGCAGCTCAACAGAACTCAGGAAATGTTTCAGTGATATTTTCTGTCCCTGGAGAACCTTCACTTCAGTTTATGAAAATAGACTAGTGTCTAAGGCATGAAAATTGTAACAACTTCCTCCTTACATTTCCCTCCCCCTTTAGGCAATGAATCTAATTCAAACAATATGGTAAGACTTCATTAATAACCTATGGCCACAGGTTAAAAGCTGATTCCTTACAAGACAATCTACTTATCTGGAGACAATAAAATTTTTCTCTTTTTGATGCATCATATGCTTTTTCTTATATAAACCAGATAACATGAAAGGATTCTAACATGCTTGAAATATTCATTTTTAGTATCAAGTCATTTGTTTTTTAGAGAAGGTAGTTACTAAAGCTATTTTAGAAAGGTATTGAAATATAAATGGAGCTATACTCATTTCCTTACTTTTATTAGGTTGGCATTATAAAAGAGTTAAACTTCTTTAAGTAAACTTTATAGGTCTTCAACAATGTGCATAACAGCACAAATTATATCCTCTTAGTAACTACTTGATGTGTGTTGACCCTTCAACAATGAATATGATAATATAAATTAGATCTCAGGAAATACCTGATATAAGTTGATTACAATTGCAGTAACGAGAATTCAACAAACCCTTTAAGGGCTGTACTCGAGGATCTAGATGGCCACATGTGGCCTCAGGTTGCAGGTTCCTCACCCCTGGTCTAAGTGCATACCTCTAACTTGGCTCATCTTTAAGCCAAAGTTTTCACAGATAGAAAAAATTAACAATAAATTGTATTGGTAATATATCTCCAGTGCTTAGCCCAGTGCAGATGCTTAATAAATGCTTATTGACTGATTGAACCACAAGAGTTTGTCCTCTAGGTATTTATAATTTGCTAGGACAAAACAATAGGCACACAGATAAGTCAAATATACACAGAAACATATATAAGATAGGCAATACACCCCCCCACACACACACACACACACACATTCCCCATGAGGATACTCCTCAGCTTCCATTTTTATTGTAGGTTGGGTCCACATAGGGCAGCTGCTGCTCTTGATTTCTAGGAGTACCCCATAGGCGACTGGTCACTCTTACCAGTATAGCTCACAAGCCCCTCACCATTGTGCTTCCCATTAATAATCAGCCAGTAGATTTAGAATGAAGGCATTTATTAAAGTGAAATAGTAAGAACAGAAAGTTTAGTAAACTTCAAAGTTAGTTTATCCCCCTCCTCCCAGCAAAACAAAAACAAACAAAAACAAGGTATATTCTCCCTGAAATAGAATCCATGGAAAGAATGGGCACCTACTTAGAGCACAATGGTAGTGTTGGATTCAGCATTCAACTTTCTACAATAACATAAGCAGCAATAACTCAAGAAACAAACCAGTCCATGCTCTCTAGAAGCTCCCATTCTCCTGGAAGAGAAAACATCTAAGAGGACTGGTGGCCTGGGTAGGGTATTATGATCCGGAGAGTGAAAAAGAACAGCAGGTCAGTTCACTACTACCTCATGCTTTCCAAGTTTGTTTCTGGTAATGGCAATACAATGAGAGTTCTGAGAGAAAGAGGTTGCAAGAGTGTGGTATAGTCACGTAATGGCTCCTCTTAGGAATGGCCTCTGATAGTCATGTTCAGAGGGTCTAGCAACAGGGTTGAAAATGGTCAGCCTAACATGAGCCTTGGTGGTCCCAGGAAAAGCAGAGAACAGGACACAAATGTGTATTGAATTGTTTTTGTTTTTTTTTAAATAGACGAAGAGTTTAAGGGAAGGCTTTTTAACATAGTTTATCTGAATTTAAGCAAGGATCTTGACAAAATATCTCAGGATATCCATGTAGACAAGTTAATAAGAAATGTTAGAAGAAGGTAATTAGGTAGATTTTAAACTGACTGGATGCTGATTACCCAATAATACTGATTAGTGGATCAGACTTCCTGAAGGGAGGTCTGTAATAGAGGACGTGAGCAATCTGTCCTTAGCCTTGTGAACAGTGTTTTATTAGTATTTGGATGAAGGCACAGATGTTATGCTTATCAGATATGCAGATGACATAAGACACTGAAAACTCTTGACTAAACAGCTGATATTGAGCTGAATTAATTATAGACAGGGAGCTGAATCAATTACAAGGAAATTTAGGAGGCCTAAATGTAAAATTCTAAAACGAGGTTTAAATTATCAACTACACAAGATTCCCTCTCCCTCCCCACCATCTTCCTATAATCACCATCATTCTTACTGATGTAAAAAAATACCTGAGGCTTTTCATGAGTAACAAAATTAAAATAATTGAACAGTTAGAAATAGTCAACAAAAAAAAATTCAATCTTATATTACATATTTGAATAGTGATTTCATTAGAATAGACAATATCAATGTGAAGAAACTCCCTTTACCAATAGAAGTCAGCCTTAATTTAATCTTACTCTGCATTAATACTGACTGGATAATACTTAATCAGCATTAAATTAGAATTAAGAATGAGATAGTTAATGGTCTTCGTGTACTTTGCCCTAATCACCAAAGGCTTCTTATATCTGGAGTATTTACCACTATATAGCAAGATACAGATTTGTGGCCAGCAGTTAGCTATCTTTCATAAATTAACAAAAGATTTCAAAATAACCCTAGAATATACTACATAAAGTGTCTTGGAACCAAGTCGTTATCATAGACTGAGCTGATACCTACAATCAACTGGACATAATATATATCCATAAAAATGTAACAATGTACTTAATAGATGTTGCCATACCAAAAGTTCAACCTCTAAGTATGTAAAATGAAACACTTTCAAAACATAGAGACCAAGCTGGTAAAATCAAAATCATGTGCAAACAAGATCAGGCAATTCCCCTCATCCTGCCTTCAACTAAAGATATTCCAGGTATATTTTCAGTGAACCTACAGAAAATGTGTTTATGTCCCATTGCTTTTATCCAATTACCAAAAGTAGTTATTTTATCTACCTGTGCAATATTCCACAGACCATCAAGAAAAAAAGTTAATAGTAGGATGATGACTTGTCTTAGGACTGTTTCTAATTGAAATGAATTTATTTATTATAGGAATATATATATATATATGAATTCATATATGAATATAATATAATTATTATGATAATATTCAAGATTATATTGTTTCTACCAGATTTTTTCACACCTTCTGAAAGGATGCTATGGTAAAAATTAAAATAATTAGGGTGATTCAACATACAGTGATAGGAATTAATTTGCTTTTCCAAAGGAAAACTGTTTAAGAGCTTCATTCAAGTACAAAAGATTTATTTGGTCTTGTTCAGACAAAACTAAGCTAATCACTGGTAAAGCTAGTAAAAATCTGAGATAGGATTCAAACCTACGTCTTTCTGGGTCCAGGTCTACACTCTCCTCCTTGCTATGTTAAAAGAGAGAAAAAGTATGCACAAGTAAATCTGATGAAAGTGAACAATTGTTCCCGATATTGTGCTACAAAACAATTCGAGAAGGGAAAGTAACCTGGGAGGATTAGTGAAAATGTCATGAAAGAAGTATCACTAGAAAATAGTCTGTAGCTAGTATTTATATAATCCTTTAAAATTTGCCAAGTGCTCATATATACATGATCTCACTTGATCCTCACAACAACACTGTGAAATGGGCACTGTTATTACCCTGTACATTTGAGGAAACTGAAGCTGAAAGTTATTTAATGTGATCTGCCCAGAATCAAACGGCTAGTAAGTGCATGAGGCAGCATTCAAACTCAAGTCTTCCTCACTCTAAGCCCACTACCTAGCTACGCTAGGAAAGGAGAAACTATATGCTGGGAAATATTTTGGGAAGCTATTATAGTCCAGGTGATTGTAGTATAAAATCTCAAAGCTAAATGGTACACTCAAGTAATGACTTCTGTCTCATCAACCAGAGGCCCAATCTGACTTATTCCTGATAGATTTACGTCATCATTTTTATCTACTGGAATGCTACAGGACAATTCTCTTCTATCTGCTTTTTTCATCTATTTTTTCATGAGGAAAAATTGTGTATACTACCCCAAACTCTTCTCTCCAACACTCTACACAACATGTCTTTCAGTTCAAAGCTTCAAATGTAAGATTAGTTATTTCAAATTTCTAATTTGCAATAAAAATAGAAGAAAGAAATTGAAAAGCATTGAAAGCAATATCATCTCATGTTACTGGAAGCAAATTTAAAAAAACAAACTCATCAGTTTACAATTAATACTTCACAAACCTTGCCAAAAAAAAAAAAACCAAAACACCTAGGTGACCCTGGCAAATCTAGACTTTCAGATGACAGATAACATTGGGTATAATGAAGTGAAGCCACAAGTGGGAAATAAGGCCATTGCAGCAAAGTACAGTTTTAGAGCAAGGAAAAATTCAATATTTTTAATTTCGTTCTGCCGTGTTTGATTTATGTAAAAGCTTCATGTTGGCTTTGTGTCTGGAAATGTGTCCTTCTTCAAATATTTTTAACATTAATAATTTGCAGATTGAAATCTGCGGTTAAATACATTTCTAAGAGGACATCTGAAGCTAAAAAAGGTTTGCACAATGATACACTGCAACCATTGGAACCAGAGTCAGCCATAGAGAAGATTTCCAAGGAAGTCAAAGAAAGCCAAGATGTTTGAGAGCCCCAGATGAGGTAAAGAAAGCCAAAAGAGACATTTTTAATACTTAGTCTGTGTGTATTTTCTTCCTATAACTAAAATTAGGGACATTTCTTATTGGTCTAATGGTAATTCCTCTCCCCACAAAGAAACAATTAGAATGAAAAAGTAATCAACATTGAGGGAAAAGTTTTAATTAGTCTAAGCTCAAAATAGTGCACATTCTGTGAGATCATGGAGAAGAATGTATTGCGTAAATGTAGGTTCCAAAACTGTTTTTTTGTATTTCCATGGAAAATCTCATTAGAAAAAATGTTTTCTGGGATTTCAGTTTGGAAACTCAATGGATCAGCTGTTTGGTGCCAGATAAATAACAACATCTTATTGCCTATGATTCACAAAGCATGATTTTCCAAATAACTCCAAGTACCATTCAAGCATCTTCTTGTTAACCTCCAAAGCATTCCCTAGGAACACACAGGTAAGAATCGCTATTACCAGTATTTTCCAGATCCAGAACTTTAGGCATAAGAGAAACTTGTTTTGCCAAGAGTGCCTAAAGAATCAGTTACAGACTCATGAATGGAAACCAGATCTCTGGATTTGACATACTATATTTCCATCTAATAACCAATTCTGCTAGAAAGGAAACTAATTTCACAATAGGGTACCATAACTTCACTCAAATGAGGAAAATGAAGCATGTGTTTTTAAATATTCCATTCAAGGACATAATTTTATTATTTTTAGTATTGTAAAAATATTTGTTTTTAATGAATTACTTAGTTTTTAGTAATTAAAAGTCTCCTATGAACCACAAACAGAATCAGATAATGGCTGTCACAAAGTGGACACTGGCCCCACTAACCTAAAAAAAATATATAATTACAGATAGTCCTATAGACTTATTATTCAGAGAGATCAGTGTCATCAAGGCAGGATATGTCATCAGGCAAGGGGGGGAATATTAGCAAAGTTCCTTATTTTCCAAGCCCCTCAGAGGTCAGCAAGTACTTTCATTTTCTAAAATTAGGGCTGAGACTTCCTCCTAGGTCATTGTCAAAGCACCATGGTACTTTTAGAAGACTTTTCTTCATTTGTTGGTGGTGATCTGTCTTTTCAGTCGGGTCCAACTCTTCATGACCCCATTTGGGGTTTTCTTAGATGAGGAAACTGAGGCAAACAGTGCTAAGTAACTTGTCTAGGGTCACACAGCTAATGTCTGAGGCTAGATTTGAACTCAGGTCCTCAAGACTTCAGGCACTGCAATCTATCCATTGCACATCTAGTCCCTACTGAATATAATACAAAGCAAAGTTAAAAAAAAATAGTCCTTGTTCTCAAAGAGCTCATAGTCTAATGATAGTGACCTCATGTAAACAGCCAACTAGCAATCCACATATAGGATGAATTAGAAATAATCACTGGGGAAAGACCCTAGAATTAGGAGGGTCTTGAGGGAAGGAAGCCAGGAGGTGGAGATCAGGAGGAAAAGCATTCTAGATGTGAGGGTAAGTCAATGAAAATACCTAGAGTTCTAATATGGGGCAACTTGACTGTAGAGATAAGAGGGTTATTTACTCCCTTAGTAAAAGTTCAAATAATCATTCAACCTGATGCTTGAATTGAAACATAATTTCTATTGATTGTAGCATAGTTGATTTCCCCTAAGAACTACAGGTTCCTGTACTTACTACCTTGTAATTTTTCTATGTAGACTTCTGTACATACATCTTGTCCCCCCACGTAAAATAAAAGCTCCTTGAGACTAGGCATTGTGGCCATGTTTATTTGTTGTCTCCCCAGTGGCACATAGTAAGTGTTTAATAAATGCTTGATTATTTGATGAACTTGGAAAGACACGAGAGTGAAATTGTGCTTTGGTATCCTCTTCCTCCAAGGGACAGCTTTGTTCCTGGCTTTAACAGCCTTGCATTGGTTCGTCAGGCATTTCACAAACATAATGGCTCTAATTCATTCTTTCTAATATCTTGTCATATTTGAAAAGATAGACTGGAGAGGGTGAAGTTTTGAATGAGACAGGACTTTAATGGACACCAAATGCAAACAGAACTACCAAAGAATCAATGATCTTTTAGTGACTATCCATTGGTCTTCAGAGAGAACAACACAACTCTTTCTTATTTCTTTTCTCACTACTATTCCAACCCGCCCAGCAAAATCAGACTACAAAAGAAAGCTAAAAGTGAAAAGAAAGTCCCTTAGGCATCTTTCTGCCACAAGGTATCCCAAAAGAAGTCTATAAATATAAAGTTTTGTGATGCTTGGTATTGCATGAGAAGATATACACATGGATTTTCTCTCTCTCAAACACACACACACATACTGCTTTAACGCAGCACAGCAAAACTGAATGTCTGCTGCGAGGCAAGAAACCTTTTAAAGTACAGTACACAAAGCCAGGCCTTAGTAGCAGGCTCTGTATAACTGCAAAGAAGTCACACTGAATAAATGCAATCACCATGTAGACAAGAGACTGAAGTCAGAAATGCAATAAAAAGGGAACTCTCAAAGGAAATGAAAAGGAAAGTAGCAGTTTTCAACAACCCTTTAAGGAAAAAGAGACAGAGAGACAGAGAGAGGGAGGAAGAGAGAACAAACACTGGTCTCAGAGTCAAGGTCTGGGTTCAAATTCTAACAACAGCTCAGTGTCAACAGGAAACTGACTATAAATGGCAGAGAATATGCTGACATCAGTGGAGAGAGTCTTCTGAGGAATGAAATTACCCATGCAGCCCCTGTGTATGTGTATGTATGTATGTGTATATATAATCTATATACACATATAATATGTATGTATAATATACACACATATATTGAATCATACTTTTGTTTTGCAGGAACAAATAAACACA
Source organism: Potorous gilbertii (assembly GCA_028658325.1). NCBI lineage: Eukaryota > Metazoa > Chordata > Mammalia > Diprotodontia > Potoroidae > Potorous > Potorous gilbertii. The sequence continues at coordinate 133,586 of JAQQSK010003330.1, forward strand.
CTTGTGGATTGGAATTTTTTTTTTTTTTTTTGCTTTTTCATCTCAAACAATAGCCTTATTTATTTTATCAAGCTTTCAAAAGAAAAATTTCCCCCAGGGTAAGAATGAATACAGCAAGTTTCATCTTTACAGGATTTTTTTTTAAATCAAGGAAAAAACAAAGTCATTGGAATCTGGTTACTCAAAAGAGATACTGGAATAGACTTAAATCACAACTGCTTTGCATTGCTGTCTTTTTACTTTGCCCAAATCAAGACTGAAATAATCAGACTCTATACAGTTCTTTCAGATACGTAAAATTAATCACCAACTGCACCATATGTAGACATTTTAAATGACAACAACTGGAGTGTCACCCAAAGGAATGAAGAAAGCATATGGCCTCTAAAATCCCATCTCATTAACACACAGACACACACATCGATCCACTCCTAATTAAGAACTAAGAGTTCATGAAAGTGCATACACATGGAAAAAAGAAATCGACTGATGAACTTGAAAAGTCCTTAAATATGAGAATAATAAACCTGATTTAATAATAAATATAAACAGGAAATACCAATGTCTTTATCACTGAGTAAACCATATGCACTCCACCATGATTTGGATCATAGATAAAAGAGAACCAGTTTTTTCAGCAGCAGACTCCAGCCCATAGAAGAGCCAAACCAGTTTAAAAGGGACAAAGCACACCCTGGCTCTTTTATAACAGCCATGTCAATTACTATAGACTTCAGCAGAGGTTAAGTAACACAACTGACCTCTTTCAACAATGTTAAAGCTTTCCCCACTCAAGGCCTAATAAACACATGTTCCCAATATCTCCCCTGATGAATAAGTCCTTTTCAAAACAGAAACAGGCCTCACATCAACACTAACCTCTTGATTAGAAAGCACATATTTACCCACTGGATCTCCCTCCTCCCTCCCTCCTTTTACCTGCTTCAGGCTACATCCACCATCAATTAGTTACATCAAATCCCCTTTTGTTTCCCTCCTTGGGCCTTTATATTGCCCCTGTTATTTGACTCCTAATCAACTGCCTCACCTGGCTGTCAGCCAGATTCAAAGCAATCCACACCATTTCTGTATCATAAGAACTATGTAGGTCAATCTGTATAAAAGTTTATGTAGTCAATTCAGTTTTGCACAATTTCCATAATATCACAGTTGGAAAAAAAGTTTTGCTCAATCTTTTCCTTGGTCTTTTAGGGTTTTTGAAATACTATTTTATTTATATAATATTTATTAAAATACACAAATTCCACTTTGTAAAGAACAAGTGCCTTTCTTGCTTTCACTCTGATACAAGTCACCAGGTTAGTGCTCAATATACATTGATTGAATGCATAGGAATGAATTAATTAAAAACTGATTATTCTCTTATTTATGTGCCAGTTACTGTGGTAGCACAGGATATACAAATATAAAATACCAAAACAGCCCCCCCACCCCTGCCTTCAATGAGTTTATATTCTAATAGGGAAAGATAGTACATTTATGGAAGGGATGTTTTGGACAGGGAAGTCACAAAAATAGAGAACTAACAAACTTGGTAACCATGAATATGAGGGATGAGGGGAGAGTGTGAGTGAGAAATCCAGGCTGACACTCAGGTTGCAAGCTTGGGCAACTGGAAGATAGGAGTGCCCTAGAAAGGAGGAAGAAACTCAAGTGAGGGAAGAGTTTGGGGGTGGGAGGAGATACACTTTTTTTATGTACCATTATCAGATACTGTCATCACTAATGAGGATAGATTGTTACAGAGATGTTGACAAATTTTTTGAGGTCCTCTCAATTTAATCCATCAACGTTCTAATGATTATCTGGTCCAACACCCAGCATGCACATTTTCCCTTACAGTTTTTCACTATTTACTCAGGCAATACCGCTACCCACCCTTCTCTTTGTATGAGTTTGAAACACAAAGCTTGGTGACTCTTGGCAGACTGTTTGACAAAGAGATTAAGTGCCTATTGGGCTAAAATGATTGATTACCAGGCTTTTTGCAGGAAATGCTCTTACTAGCATTTGTAAAGCTCTTTAAATTTGCAAATTGCCTTACAAACATTATCTCATTTTAACATTGCAACAACCCTGGGAAGTAGCTGCTATTATTATATCCCATTATACAGATGAAGCAACTGAAGCCGACAGAGGTTAAGTGACTCGCCGAGAGTCACACAGTTAGCATCGAAGGCCACATTTGAACCCGTATCTTCCTGTCTCCAAGGCCAGTGCTCTAGCCACTATACCACATAGAAGCTAAACTTCTATAAGAAATGGTGGTAGTCAAAAGCAATGATATTCAGCATCAGTAATTTGCTTTAAAAGAACAGGCTGAAGCTATTATAATTGGATTTGGAGTCTCCGGGCCAGCTTTGGCATATTAATTTAGTGTCGATTTCTGCCTTTACTGAAACGAATATGACTGCACATAGGTGATTGGGGAATGGTTTTCATGGGAGTAATCATTTCCTATTTGTTAAGATGTGGTCAATTTCATTTCCCGTCCCATCCGATGCTTATGACATCTAACACTTTTGTCACTCACTTCTCGAAGAAAAGTATTCATGACATATACAAATTTCTAAGCAGTTTATCCGACTTCAGACTATCATTCTGACCCCAAAACACAATTTCCACCATATTTCTCATTATCCTCCCCTGTATTCACTTTCACAATTAAGTCATCAACTCTCAAAGCAAAATCTTAAATTGTATGGAAAATTATTTCTACTTCTTCATCCTTTGCTACAGACTTTGAAATATAAATGATCATTCTACACATAATAATCTTTTGCTTATGCAAAAAAAATGGAGATTACAATTAACTAAAAGGTGAAGACAATGTAAGATCTTGACTTCTTGACTATTTAAATTTTTTTATTTGATAGAGCAAAGTGCCACTTTAAAGCTTCTTTTTCATCAAGGTATCCCCTATGCCCATGTCCACATTATTTAGGAAGCTTTGAAACATACATCAGAAATTACTTTTTGATGACTCCTTTTGACCATTAATCTAAGGTGAGGAATAACTAACACAAGGACTTGCATGCTCACCAAGATGTTCACCATTGTCACGAAAGAGATCTTGTGCTATCATCCAGGCTGCAAAAGAATCACTACATAAAGACAGTGAGGTCTTCCGCATGTTTCTGTTTTCAGATGACATTCTACTTCTCATTGTATTAAAACCAGGAACACCAAAGAGTATCCTAAATTAGATCTATAATCATTCAAAACAAATTCATCTAACCATCTGCACCAGAGAATAGATGAAAAATACCTATTGTCCAGACAATGGTATGTAAATGAAAGGATATAGCATTCATGCATTTGTATTCATATGCCTTGGGTAGAAGCTCAATGAACTGACACCGAATGGGACCCAAAAACGTACAACAGAAGAGCAGTCCCAGTTACCAAGAGCCTCCCTAAAACAAAGGTCCATGTTTTTAAAACAAAGTTTTTCTGGAGATGTATGGCCACAAGTCATGAAACATTACAGCCTCTAAAGAACTGAAACAGAGCATCAGCCATAGGGCAACAAAGCTACATATAGTGGGTGTAAGCAGGCCACAACACATTACAAACAATTATGCAGGAGAAGTGCCATAAAGAATGTCATCCAAGAAATGCATGAGCGAAAAAAAAAGATTAACTAGTCACGCAGGGAGAACAAGGGATAAAAAAACATACAGCCCACATACTCCATTCGTATCCTTTGATGCCAACTGAATACAAGAAAGGACCGAATACAGAATGTGCTATGAACTTATGGGAGGACATAATTGAGAGCTACTCAAAATATTTAGGCATAGATAGGTAACTGAAACATTCACATCAGTGAGACCACTGAAACATAGGAGAGCAGAAAAAAATTATCATGCCATAGAAGCAGTGCTGCATAATGAGCATAGTGTTGGCTTGACATCAGGAACATTTGGCTTTAAGTCAAACAAGATAATATTAGAAAGCACTTAGCACATTACCTGGTATACAGTGGACACTTAATAAATGCTTATTCCCTCCTCCCTTTAAATTATCCCATTAATAATTTCTAGTTACATGACTTTAGCCAAGTCACTTCATTTCTAGATGCACTATGCAACTCTCTGGAGTTATCTATTAAGTTAGTTATCTACTAAGTCATAGAGATGTTGTGATCTGCTTAGTAGGAGGAGCTTTCATGCTGGAAGTTCTCCACTGTTGAAATTACTGATCTTTTACAGATCCTTCATAAGGTGAGTTCTATCATAGGACTCATATCTATCTTCTTCCTCAATATGGTTCTGCACTTGCATGTTTCTTATTTTCTATTTGCTTAACTTACATCCAACGCAATCTAATCAATATTCATTAAGCCCAGTGGGGTTAGTGAAGGAGATATAATTGATAACAAGAAATATAGTCCTTGACCTCAAGGAGCTTACAACATAAAAAGGAAGACAAAACAGAAAAGGAGGAAGCAAAGGGGGAGGTGAAACACCAGGTGGTATCCAGCAAGGTGCCTTGTTCCATATTGAGGATATGGTTTTAGTGATTGACCACAGTCACCAAAAGTCAGTACCCAAGTTGGGAAATTAGGAAGCCAGCTACGTACCCCATGTCCAAATATGGCCATTGACCATCTGTTTCTCATGTTCTACTTCTAGCCTTGTCTTTGTACATCCAACATTTGCAGAGGGTCTGGAAAATGGTAGAAACTTAATAAATACTTATTGATTGATTGATTTTTTTTTCTGCCCAAAGCACGTTATCACCCTCAGAACTGTTGACTACAGGTAAGGCTGTATCCTAGTGAAACCAGGCAGGACAGCAGAGGCAAAGTGGAGTAATCTGAAAATCCAGTTTCCCTCTCTAAGTTAAGGAAATAGGACGAGTTTTGTACTCCAACCTCCAGCCCTCCCCAAAGAGGGGAGAGGAGGCTGAGGGAGATAGAGTCAATCAAGGCTGAGGTATCAGCATGCTGGTAAGTTTAGTAGTGACGAGCTTATCCCGGGAGAGACATCTTGTTCCCTGGAGTTGAAACCAGGCAGGGTAACAGATGCAAAGTGGGGCTTATATAAGGTGTGTTGCTGTTAAATCAGTCATGTTCCAACAAAAGGGGATTGAATACCAGTGATGAATACAGAGTGGAATTTCTTCCAAAAATTTATGTACTGGGCAACCTCCCATGACGCCCTATCAGTAAGTAGTTTCCAAGGGTAGTGAACTATTTATTTCCTCCCCAACCCACCCTAAATGAACAAACCTACACAAGTTCCCAGATAAATTCCTGAGAGTCTCTGAAGCACGAAAGATCAATTTCTTCAAGAAAGAAAGTGATATAATGGCTATATATATATGTATACATGTATATGTATATACACACATGTATGTATACATGTATGTATACATGCATGTATACATGCATGTATGTATACATGCATGCACTAGAAAAATATATTTGAATGAAATATAAATGTTTTTTCTACATGCTTTCACTTCTAAACTCCTCGATTATTGAAATAAATGAATGTTACCAAATGTCATAGGTAGGACAGACCTTAACATTATCTATTCTAACCTACTCATTTTATAAACAAGGTAATTGAGACACATACAGGGGAACCTGATTGGTCCAAGGACATTCAACTAGGAAATATGAAGTTAGGACCTGAATCTAAGCCTTCTGAATCCAGATTCAATGCTCTTTCCACTAAAAAAAATTTATTAGTAGGAAGAATTTTGATTTTTTCATAAACCATATTGACCTACAAAGTACATGTCACTGTATACTCTAATCATGATGTCTAAATTTGCCAAAATTGGCAACATTTTGTTCATGTTTCTGAAAATATATTTAAAATGGACATTTTTGAAAATACATTTAAATCCATCTTATCTAGGAACTTCCCCTCATAGTTGCAGAGTCCATTGGATTTTCTCCATATCCTAAGCAAACAACCTAGTTTTTGTCTGAACCTGTTCTCTCTCTTTAAAAAAAAAGAGCACTATTTGTAGTGGAATTATTGGTTTAGTTTCCCCACTTAGTTAAAAACTCTAATCTCTCTACCAGTTTTCTATTTACTTCGGTAGGCTTCGAAAACCGAAGCTCTTATCAACCTTCACTTTTCCCTTCCAATTCTTTCTGAATATTGTGGCTAAATACATCTTCATGTTTTATTGCCTCTGTTTTATTAGTCTTTTTAAGTCCCTTTACTAATTTTTTTCTTTCCTCATCTAACCTACCTTTCTTCCTCTCCCTGTCTTTCTCAGTTTATCCTCAGTTTCCTCTTCTTCATGTCCTTGTTCTTCACTCCATCCTTTTTCTGCTGACTACAACATTAAACCTTCCCCATTTGGTTAAGCAAATCAAGCCTCCAAGCTAGCTGCTACAGTGTTGGTAGGGACAAGAAAGAAAAAAAGTTCCCACCAGCCAAGGTACATGGAAAGGCACTGGGATTTTTAAGGAGAAACAAGTATTTAAAGGCACACTTTGACATGTCCACAATCATCATTCGGTACATAGAGAGAACTGTGGATCAGGGGATAGCAGACTATGTTTCTAACTCTGCTCCTAGGTTGCAGTTTTTGCCACTCTAGCAGTTAACTTGGTGCAGTGGGTAAGATGCTGGGTCCAGAGGGAAAATCTAAATTCAAATCCAAACTTATTAGATATTAGATAAAATTAGATTGATTAGATAAAAATTGGATTAGATTAGATTGGATTAGATAAAAATCCAAACTTATTAGATATAAAATCCTGAGCAAGTCATTTATCCTCTGTCACGTTTGTTTCAGTCGTGTCAAACTCTTTGTGACCCTGTTTGGCGTTTTTCTGGCAAAGATACTAACATGGTTTGCCATTTCCTTTTCCAGCTCATTTTGCAGATGAAGAAACTGAGGCAAACAGGGATAAGTGACTTGTCCAAGGGCCACATAGGTAGTGAGTGTCTGAGGCTGAATTTGAACTCAGGTCCTCCTGACTTCAGATCCAGCACTCTGTACACCATACTACCTAGCCGCCTCTTTGTCACCTGGTGGGAACTTAATGAATTCTTGGGTACCTTCCTTAATTTAACCTCTCTGGGACCCAGATTCCTTGCACATTTGAAAAAAAAGAGGGCAAGAGGGCAAAGGGGGTTGGATTACATAATCTCATAGATCCCTTCCAGATTTAACTTTTTATGTCCTAAAACAGAATATAGTCTATCTTTTCTTTTTAAACTGTATTTCACAATAACCCGGCTTCACTCTAATCACCAGTGGCTAGGTCTTTCATGTTATGTGACCAACATGGTCTCATTTCTAAAGCCCTGGTTCCACTGAATGATACACCATGCCAGCTTCAACAATCCTGTTTACAGAACAGATTGAGGATAATTGAGATTAAGTGACCCAGTGATGTTCTATATTAGGTCAGAGGCAGAATCCGTACAGAAATTTACAACACTGAAATTCTCAATGGAATCATCAGTCCTTGCTTTTCTACCTCCTTTTTGCTCAGAAACAAATGTTCTGGTAGTAATCTGTGCTATACTCTCCCATTCCTTTCTGCATGTCCCTTCATGACCCAAACATCTCCTAGAAACTTAATTACACTTTGCCAGTAAGTCTTCTATATTAGCATTGTACCAGCTAAAAGAGGATGGTATATGATCAAAATTACATCATGGAAAAATAAGATAAACTTAAGATGCCAACTGACTCTCATCTCTGACAGGCCTCAGCCTTTTTCTGAGATGTTCTTCTATAGAGTATAAGCTATATACTTTAACATACTTGGCATTCATAAAACAAATGCTGAAAAAAAAATAAGACAAAGTGAAGGAAACTAAGTTTTTCTTTCTCTCCACTCTGGCTTTACATTTCCGTGCTAATGACATATTTTTTATGGCATTTAATCTGAACTTTATGCTTTTTCCTTGCTAAGGGCTATTAACATTAATATTCTACCACAAGAAGAATTTTTGTTTTGCTTTTGATAGCCATCTTTCAACAAATCTGGCTGTAAGTAAATGAGGTCAGAATTTGAAGGGCTTGTTGTCTGGACTTGCTAAATTCTACCTTCCTCATCATTGGCCTCAGCCTCTATCACTGAATGCATCTTGTAATGAAAATTAATGCCCTGATTAAAATAAGCGATATGAAATATGATCTATTTGGCTTGTTGGCACAAAACATGTTTCACCTCATTACCACATTCTTAAAGAATAATTAGCATCTCTGGGGATCAGTCATGTGGCTGTTAAATATGAACTTTTTTTTTCCTTTTCTTAAAGTTCTACAGATATTCACAATCAGAAAATGGTGGAGTGCTATATACCCTTTCCACATATCCTAGCTTGGATTCAGGTTTTATCCATAGTGGAAATGTAAGTGATTGGCTCTCAGAATCCCTTCAGATTGTTAGCAGTTCAATCATTTGCACAATAATGGATCTCAGTCATCTAGATCTGCCACCATCTGCATTCACTCCTTTAACTTTCCACTAAAATTGTGCCTACCACTAGACCAGGGATGGTGAGTGAACCTACAGCCTCAAGGTCACATGTGACTCTCTAGGTCCTCAAATATGACCCTTTGGCTGAATCCAAACTTTACAGAACAAGTCCTTTTATTAATATTTATATTAATAATTAATAAATTGATATCAATAGATAATTAGTAAATAAATATTAATAAAAGGACTTGTTCTGTGAATTTTGGATTTGGTCAAAGGGCTGCACTTGAGGACCTAGAGGGCCAGATGTGACCTCAAAGCCACAAGTTTCCCACCCATTCTCTAGACACACAGCAGAACGCAGCAGAAAATGGAAAGAAATTTTTGTAAAATTCTCATTCACCCTGAAACATGAAAATAAAACTTACTAGACTAGTGCATCTATATATAATGAAGGAAATGGGGAAATAAAGGACAAGCTTATATTTAACGTAAATTGTGTCTTAAACATGTTAAATATATGTTGATCACTAAAGCATAAAAAAGGATTAGGGTATGTTAAAAAGCTTGCCACTTATTCATGTACCTCAAAGGGCACATGCGTGCACATGCAAAACTAACCACAAAGTAAAACTATAATAATTAGTAAGTTCCTACTATCAAAAGTAAACAATGTCTCAAGTGATTAAAAAAAAAAACCTAGTAGTTACCTCTCTGCTTTCCTGTCCCTAGCTTAAAATTGTTTAAAAATTTTGAACACCTGAAAAATATATGAAGATTTAATTGCATGAATAAGAGGTAAAGGTGTGAAATGCTGTTATTTAATGTATTCTTGAACAAGTCTAGAAGCAATAGATGAATTCTGGCAGAAAGTGCCCAAAAGAGCACAAATTTAGTAGGCTGGTATTTCTGCTTACTGTCTTTGTAACATAGTCAAGTCATTTAACCTTCTAGGCATTTGTTTCCTCATCTGTAAAATGAGACAATAGTAAATTGAATTACTTGGCCTCTACAGGCTCTTACAGCTCTGACTGTATTGTTCTAGGTCCTATAAATTAGTTATATAACCTTGACAACTCACTTCCCAAGTCTTAGACTTGGGTTTTCTCACCTGTAAAGTGATGGGTTGATGATTAGATGCTCTAATCCTGCCAGCTCTCTCCCCAACTAATTGCATCTCATTTCATTCAGTCTCAATATTCTTGGGATTTGTGAACAATATCTGTTGCTCTAAATTCTGAGAAGTTGTGGGAGTTCAGGGAGACATAAAAAAGCATTTTGCAAAGGGAAGAGCCTTCGATTGAAGACTCAGAAGACCCAACTTGGAGCCAGTCTTGGGTTTCTGTCCCGGCTTGGCCACCTGCACAAGTCATATTCTCAAGCTCTATGGGAATCAATTTCCTCATATATAACATAGGAACATGAACTATCTACCACATGGGTTGCTCTTACAAGAATGTTTTGTATAGTACTATATCAATATGAGGAATTAGTACTCACAAGAAGAGAATTCAAGTCAAACTAAGGAGCATTTAAGAGCTTCCTACATGCCAGGCACAGTGCTAAGCACTTGGAAATCCAATATAAGCAGGATAACATTTGTCCTCAAGGGGTTTATATTCTAATGGATTCATAAGAATTCAACTTATCTTTTATTTAAATGTAGAGATTCCCTGACAAAAAAATAATACACAATAAAAAATTCTTCACTCAAATAATTACATAAAAATGAAAGAGATTTTAATATGGGTCAAAATACCAATCTAATCTCACCCTAGAGTATATGTTCTTAACCTAGCGTTAAGAACTTGGGTTTTTATACCATGTTGATAACTATATTATAATTGGCTTCTTTTGTTGTCCCACTTTTTTATTTTTGTACATCTAAAACATTATTCTAAGAAGGGTTCTATCAACTTCACTCAACTGTGAAAAAAAATCTATGACACAAACAATAACAAGTCAAGAATTCTTGATTTATGACAATTACACCAAGTGGCATTACCAAGTGTATCCCATGGGAAATTGTTGTACAACACATTATTCTCTCCACTCTGCATCTGCTGTCCTGTGTGGTTTTAACTCCAGGGAACAAGATGTTCTTCCCAGGATAAACTCATCACTTCTAAACTCATCAGTTTGCTGCTAACTTAAGTCTTAATTGACTCTACTTCCTTCAGCATCCACTCCCCTCTTTTGAGAGGGGTGGAGGGCAGAGTCAGACTCTTCCTATTTCCTTCCTTTATAGAGGACAAAAGCTAAAGTCACAGATCAGTTCACGTTCCATCTGCTTCCTTGTCTGGCTTTAACTCCACAGAACAGGATGTCCATAAGCTAGGTACCCCCCACTGTACTGTTCCTCCCCCTTTTCCTGCTTTCTTTTGTGTAATGTCTCCTCTTTAGATTATAAGTTCATTGAGGGCAAGAGCTGTCTTTCTTTGTTATTAATTATATCCCCAGCACTTAACATAGTGCCTGGCACATCACTGGTACTTAATAAATGTTTGCTGGATCATTTGAACAGATTCTCAAAGGTAGAGGTCCAACCTGAAACTTTCTGAGTCTTTACAAAATAACTTACTCTACAACTATCATTCATGAGTTTAGAATTAACACTTCTCAAAACTTTTTATATTTTGGGTCAAAACCTCTTCAGTGAATTGCATGCATATCACTAAAAATTATAAAAACCAAATATTCACTTATATATTAACTACTCATTGAGACCCTTGAAAAATACTATGAAGATTCACTGCATACATAAAAGGTAAAAGTATGAAATGTTGTCATTTAATTTATTCTTTGTCAAAACTACATGCAGTAAAAGAATTCTGTCAGTATAGTGCTAGAGAGTGCCTTATTGGATTTCATAGTGCCATTTTGTGAACCCCTTCTTTACCAGTAGCATCCCTCTCTTCAAGCAGTAGTATAAGACAGTTGTAAAATCACCCTTATTTCTGCACCCTAATTCTCTAGTCAGGTAACTGGCTTCTTCACAGGTTTAGAGCCTCAGTCTATCTACCTAACCTAGGGGACTTAGTCTTTTAATGAAATATTAATATGGAGCAATTTAAGTAAGCTTGTTTCACAGGATTTTAAAATCATACAATTAATAAGAAATGCCATTAGCTCATATTAGAGAAAATGAAATACTGAATTTAGGTGATTCCTGCCTAAAAATGACTTCACTACCTGATGTGTAAGTAATCAGCACTTAAGGGAGAGATATGATACTAGTTCCACTAAATGTTTGAATACTCTGATGAAAAGAGAAAGAAGAGACCTACACTTCAGGAACTATGAATACAAATGGGAATTTCCAGATATATGATAAATGTCTTACAGCAAAAAAATGGCTGGAAGAAAAATATAAAATGACAAGGAAGAGTCTGTTCTGTTAGATGAGGGCTATCTACATTATGCTCTTAAATTCTCCATCTCTCCGTTAACCTTTTCTATTTATTAAATTGTACCCCTAATTTCTAGGGTATTTATTTTCAGACATATTCAAAATAAAGACATAAATTTGGAATAAAGGATTGAAGTAAAAGGTGATGTCTCACAGAGGCTCTATTTGACCATATATTATCCTTGCTTCCCCCTGCTATTCATTTAAATTGATACAGGGGACCCTAAATTGAAGGAAAACTGAGATGTCTTAGTTCTTATGAGGTTGCTTTGGTAGAGTCCCCAGTGAAATGAGTTTTAGAATGCATGATCCCAATAAGGCACTAATTAGGAATCATAAGGCACTTCTAACCTGAAATCAGATAGCTGACAGGGATAACTGACTGGAGAGAAAGGTCACATAAAATTTAGAATCTGGGAACTTTATAATGAAAAAAATACATCAGGATTTTTTTTTTGCCTAGTCTGAGAAGTGACTATATGAGGCCTGCCTCTCTCACTGAAAAAAGTGGGGCTTACACCTCTGAAGTCTAAACAAAAAGAATAATGGCAGAACCTTCTTCTTGCCTGGTAGAAAAGAAGCAGCATCTCAACTGAGGATTCTAGCTAAAGCTAGAAATTCCAATCAGAAAGAATTTCTGTGAACAGGAGGGCAGCAGAAAATTTTCTAGCAAAAACCACAATACCACTGGAGAACCTCTTAGATAAGACTACATTCAGAAGAGACTATAAAACATATGATACTAGTATGGAGGAGATCCAAAGAAACTGGCATGATCACACCACTAAAAAATGTCATCAGCCCTGCAAGAATATAGAATGAATCATCTATCGATCTCTCTTTCTCTCTCTCTCTCTCTCCAAGCCATACATATATGTGCCCTACAAACATGCCTCCTAATGCATATGCCCTAGCCATACATGTTCCTATGCATGCCTACATTTAATTATGGTATAGAATTTGGGGTCTTTGTGTGTGTATACATGCATACATATATGTATGTATGTGTATATATCTGCATATACATATATATGTATATATACACACAAACATACCCACATATGGGATGCCACATTTCTCACTGATGGCACAGAGTTGCATCTTGTTTTTTGGTATGTATATGTGGGATTGTATGCCTCATAGAAAATGAGCTATTGCTACTTTTTTTATGATGCTGCTTTATCCAGTGCTTTTGCTTTGAACTACTTTTGTCCTCTGGCAGACCAGTAAAATAAATACACTGCTTGGGGCCCATGAGCTATTGTTTTGAGGGGCTATCATTAATCTATGGC
>JAQQSK010003332.1:0-98091 GCA_028658325.1 Potorous gilbertii
TAGCCTATTTTTCAAGGTGTTATTTTCTTCAGCATGTTTTGGGGTCTCCTTTAGCAAGGTATTGACCCGTTTTTCATGCTTTTCTTGCATCTCTCTCATTTCTCTTCCCAGTTTTTCCTCCACCTGTCTAATTTGATTTTCAAAATCCTTTTTGAGCTCTTCCATGGCCTGAGCCCATTGGATATCTATTTCAGATGTTTGGGATACAGAGGCGTTGACTCCTATGTCTTTACCTGATGGTAAGCATTGTTCTTCCACATCAGAAAGGAAAGGGGCTAACATCTGGTCCCCAAGAAAGTAACCTTTTATGGTCTTATTTTTTTTCCCCTTTTCTGGGCATTTTCCCAGCCAGCTACTTGACTTCTGAGATTCCTCTCCACCCCCGCCTAGATCCACCTAGCTAGTGCTTGGGGTCTGAGATTCAAATGCTGCTCCCCAGCCTCAGGGCATGGCTGCTATTCAATGTGAGCTTAAGTTCTGGTGCTCAGGTGGGGACAGGGCTGCCTCACAGGGCTCAGTTCCTCAGGGGGTTTATGTGGGGACCTTCAGTAATGGACCCCAGCTCCAGCCTGCTCTGGGAGCCCCTGGGCACCGCTTCCTCTGCCGCTGCCTCTGCTGCTGCCTCCCGAGGGGGCCTGAGTTATGGAGACACCCCACTCCCCTCTTGGGCAGCCCAGAAGTCTCTCTCACTGACCTGTAGTGCCTGTGGGTGGAGGGACCTTCGTGGCCGCCAGAGATTCCATCCCTGAAACCTTCTTGGATCTGCTCCTCTTGGGGCAGCAGGGCCAAGGCAGGGTTGGGTTCCGCTCCTGTCCGGTGTGCAATGGACCTTTGGTGCCAGTTTTTCAGGGCTCTCTGGAACAGAAATCTCCTCCACTCCATTGTTGTGTGGCTTCCACTGCTCCAGAATTTGTTGGGAGTTCCTTTTTAAAGGTAATTCATGGGCTATGGGTTCGGAGGTAGTTTATGTGAATCCTTCTACTCTGCCATATTGGCTCCTCCCCCCTAAATCTTCTATTTTAAAAGCTTTACAAAATTCAATATGATATGTGGTTTCATAACAAAGGGATAAAGATTGTATGGTGATTGTAACACACTTTTTTTGGATAAGCCTCTAAAGAGACCATCACCAAAGAACAAAGCAGCTTCCAGGAGCATGATCCTTGCAGGCAGAGAAAAGGACCAGTTATCAACTCAAAAGAGAGTTAATGCAAGCAATATGAGAATCAGTCCACAGAGAGGACTACACAACGGGAAAAAGGGCTTCCTAGTCCTACAGGGACTTCCTAATGCTTCCAGGATCTGTTTGACATTTAAAACTTTTCATAACCAAGCTCCCTTCTGCCTTTCCAGTCTTCTTACACCTCTTTTTCTGCCACTCTTTGATCCAGTGACACTGACTGTTCCACAGATAAGACAGTCCATCTTTCAGCCCCAAGCCTTTTCTATGGCTGTCCTCTGTGCCTGGAATGCTTTCCCTTCTCATCTCCATCTATTGTCTTTCCTGACTTTCTTTAAATTCCAGCTAAAATTCCATCTTATATAATAAATCTTGTCCAAATCCTCTTAATTCTACTCCCTTTCTTGGTAATTATTTTCAGATTAGCTTGAATATAGCTTGCCTTGTATATATTTGTTTGCATGTTGTCTCCCCTATCATATTACTGTAACTTCCTTAAAGGCAGAGACTGTCTTTGGCCTCTTTTTGTCTCTCCAGACCTTAGCACAGTGCCTAGCATGTAGTAGATATTTAATATGTATTTATTGATTGACTGATTGGTATTGTGAGTTGCCTAAATGTGTTCCCTACATGCATACTTCCCTACCATTGTACTCTAAGTTTATGTTCACACTTTTCATGGCTGTTATGTGTATTGGTGGAAGATCATTCCCCAGATTTATGGAGATGTTTGTAGTTACTCTTCTTATTACACAATTTTAATAAATGCTTTTGCGAAGAGATAATTATGTCTACTGTTCATGGGAACTACACTAATTGTTCATGGGAAGTACTCCAGTGGAGACTCATGAGCTATAGTTTTAGAAGTAGTTACCCACCAGGTACCTCAAGCTAACAATTTTCCTCTGGGGACCCAAACTATCAAAATGAGTACAAGTTGGAAAGGTAAGTTCTCTAGAGGAGGGCTTGCACAGGTTTTATTAACATAATTTTACATTGAAAACATTGAGGGTTGTAGAGCTTAAAAAGTACTTGCCCATAATCACATAACTAGCAAATGTAATATGCAAAATTTGAATCAAGGGCCTTTCTGGTGCCAAGTCCAGTCTTCTATCCACTCCACCACCATACTGCTCATAATCTATCTCCATATTTAATGAGATAAACAAAATTACATAAAAAGACATCCAGAAACAAGCATAATTCCATAGTCATGTGGCCAAAGAGATATGAGCACGAGACTCCTGTAGCCACTGATAAAGCTAATGGATGAAACTGGAACTGAATCATTCACTGGTGATAACAACCTGATCGATGGCAGGAAGGGAACACCAGGAGGAGGGGACGCCTCAGATAATGGTTCTTGAAATGGAGACTCTGTTCAACATTTTATTCAATTGGGATTCCTTCCACTCCTGCTTCCAAACAACACATGGATATGGAGACATAAATTAAGAAGTTTTTGACCACTTTCACAAAAGAAATATTTTGTATCACTTGTGCAAACTCACATTTGCTTAAATGAGAAGACCCAGATGTCTGACCTTGTTTTGCTTTCATGCTACAAGAGTTCTTAATGTACACTACTTATCCATGGGAGTCTTTGGCTGCTAACAGTTGTTAATATACACTTCTTAGCCCTGAGACACAACAAGAATTTAACACATATGAAAAATGTAGATTCAGTGCCAGTTTGTTCAGTCAGGAGAAATGAAGATGGCTACAGTTGGATACTACTAAATACCAACCATGCATATGACATAAACAGCTACAAGCTCTGTAGTCTATTGTCTCAAGGTCTTCTTCCAAACTTACTTTTTAAAAATAGGTATAGGCAGGATGTATACTTACATGCACATGCATACATATATGTATAGATGTACATATATGTGCACATATTTATGTATGAATACAGCATATATACTTACCTCTCTCTTTTTAGTACAGAGAGTAGAAGCACAAACAATGAAAAGAACAAGGAAAAGAATAGGAAGAGAGAAATATAGAACAATTCTCTCCCTGCCCAACTTTCAGCATCCATCAGGAGGGATGCTGTGACATGGGAACATGCCACAAATGCAAAAGCAAAGCAGTAGGATGTTGACAAATGAAACAGCAAAGAAGAAATCATAGGCTTGCCTTCCCATGGCAGTATGGCAGTTTAGAAGAATTCACATTTATATAGCACTTGGAAGTTTTGAAAGTGCTATCATCACAACAGTCCTGTTTACTCCCATTTTACAGAAAAGAAAACTGATTCTCAGAAATACAGTGTAGTCCAATGGAAAGAGCACTGGACTTGGAGTAGAAGATTGGACCCAGCTCCAACACATACTTACTATTCATTGTGACCGTTGGTAAGACATAACTTCTCCGAATTGACTAGCTTCAGCTTTAAAGCCAGGATTAAAAAATACCTACCCTATTATGGGGATCAAATGAGGACAAATGCAAAAAGACATTGTAAACTAAATCTAAATTATTACATGACTACAAATTGGGGAGGCAGGGTGGGAGAGTAGAAAGAACATCAAAGGACCTGAATTCAAATTCAGGTTCTCTTACTACTTTTATGACCAAAGCTCTCGAGGCCTCAGTTTCTTCATCTGTAAAATAAAAATCTGTAAAAGATGACATTTACACTTTGACTCTCTAATCCTATTCTTTCTGGCCAAGTGATTATTCTCAGCCCAAAGGAATTGTTGTGATGAATCTTAACTCAAGTTGACTTCCAATCCTCATGTTTTTGGTAACAGCTTACATTCCACAGTGCCATTTTCAGGGAGGTGCCAGAACTAACTGGCACTGGATTGATCTGAATGTTAAATTTTCAGTGTGGGCATTCAGAGCTTAGAAATTGTCAAAGGTGTTAGTCAGGGATTGATTTACCACTCTGTTGATTTCTAGACTTAAGAAAACAATGAGAAAAGTGTGAATAATGCTGATTAAAAGTTTGTTATACATATATTCCCCTCTTCCCAAAAGGAGCTAGTTGTTAAAGTTATCAATACATCCCCTGTTTTTAAACCCTTAAAAGGAAAAATAAAATTGTAGAAAGGAACTGTACTAAGCCATCAAGAGACTTCTGTTTCTTGAAGAGTTAAACAAAAAGTTTCTCTTAAGAGTAAGCATTTCACAAGGAAGTCACATTTTTTTCTCTTTCTGTAATAAACTGTTACTAGGTCAGATTTGAAAACAAATGCTGGTTTCCATGAAAGAAGAGGAGAGATAAAGACAACACAATGGGTAAAGGAGTGATGCTTGATTCTGTCTGATTTGCAATACCACAGTTTTTCCATGGATACTGATGTTTTGGGGAAAAAAATAGGCCCCAAGTATTTTTAGTACTGAACATGAAATTCATCCTTCTAGGGAGAAAAAATTATAAAGTGACTCTCTCTGAGTGTGAAAGTAAACATTAACTTAGAAACATTGACCAACCATGATCTGAGAAGCTTGTTTGCTAGAGGTCCTCAAAAAAGCAACTGAGAAGATCCTGGATGGTTCATCATGGAGAAAGGAGAATCTCAAAGTGTGGTCCATTGAATATTGGCGTTTTTAGTGATAGTCATATCTATAACTGTCAATCTATATTTCTGTCTCAGGCAGATGTTTAATAAAAGACAATACGGCTTGCTCTCTTCCTCTCGTTTAATTTTAGTCCCTTGTCCATTTTCAAGGTCTATACAATGCATACATATAAATAGACAAGTCCTGTGGGTTGCAAAGTTATTTTAATGATTCCCCCTTCAGTTTTCACCCTGAAGAAAAAGTCCATTTCTTTAGCATCAATATTCTTCTCATGATGATATATGAGTGAGAGTGATGGAACACCATTATTTCCTATAACAATAAAGACCTGAGGGAACTTAGCCTTTGAAAGACATAGGTTCCCTTTGCTCATACATTTAGAACATTATGCCCTGCCTCTTTTCCCCTAACTCTGGTATCCATCCTCAGGTACATTTGCTTAAGGCCCAGGTTTTGACTCAGGTCAAGGTTCTCTATGAAGTGGGAGTAGAAAGGTTCCTAGCATACAGTTAAAATCTAGTATAAGTACTTACTTCCTTCACACCCACTCACCCCACCCACACCCACACCCACACCTCCCTCACAAATGCTAAATGCAAAATAATCCTAAGTACACATTGAAAACAAGACGAATAGCATTATTAACTACAGTTATACACCACGCAATGGAAGAGGGGGAGGAGAAGAGGAACAAGCATTTATTGAGCACTTACTATATGCCAGACACTATGCTAAGCTCTTTACAAATATTATCTCATTTGATCCCACAACAACTGTGGGAGGTTAGTACTATCACTATTTTTATTTTACATTTGAGGAAACTGAGGTAAACAGATTAAGTGACTTACCCACAATCATACAGCTAGTAAGCATCTGAGGTTGGTTTTGAACTTGGATCCTCCTGTCTACAGACTTAGGGCTCTATCCACTGAGACATCTAGCTCCCTCATACATGAGAGGCTGATGCTTAAAACTGTCTAAACATGAAACAAATTTTAGAACTGTTAATTATGTACTTTATATTCTACTATAATTCTACATTTTCCCACAGAGTTCACACCTGCTGGCAGATCAGGCAAGTAATTGGGTTCATTCTTTGGTTGATGGTCATCTTCTCCAAGAGCACTAGAAAAATTTTCAAGGATTCTTCCTCTCACTCCCACTCCACTCTAACCAAAAGACTCCAAACAGTTGAAATCTTAAACTCACAAAATGGTTTCCAAGCCCATACATTTTCATGAAAAACAAATAAAGTAGTCCCAAATCTAGGACTAGGCTTGCCTAGACAGGACAGGGACTTTATCAGATCATAGATACATGGCACTGGGGGGGAGGAGGGGAAAGGGAGGAAGATAGGGTAATCTGGCCTTCCCCTGTCTCTCATAGGAAGAGGTTCAATCTACAGTTGGAAATCTATAAGAGAGAACAGAGAGCCAGGGGCTGAGTCATTCCCTTTTTAATTGTCCACTGAGTCATAAGCTCTTTATTGATTTGCTCAGTGAACATTTAAGGGGATGATTTCATCACCTCAAAACACAAGCCCTTCAACACTGAATCACACATGTGACCAGTAAGAATAAGTTCTGCAAACTGGGAAAGAATTTTTACAACCAGTGTCTGTGATAAAGGCCTCATTTCTAACATATAAAGAGAACTGAGTCAAATGTAAAAGAATACAAGTCATTCTCCAACTGATATATGGTCAAAGAATATGAACAGGCAGTTTTCAGTGGAAGAAATTAAAGGTATCTATAGTCATATGAAAAAATGCTCGAAATCACTATTGATTAGAGAGATGCAAATCAAAACAATTCTGAGATACCACATCACACCTATCAGATTGCCTAACATGAGAAAACAGGAAGATGATAAATGCTGGAGAAGATGTGGGAGAGTTGGAACACTAATTCATTGTTGGTAGAGCTGTGAGCTGATCCAACCATTCTGGAGAGCAATTTGGAACTATGCACAAAGGACTACAAAAATATCATATCCTTTGACCCAGCAATATAGCTTCTAGGGCTGCATCCCAAAGAGATCATAAAAATAGGAAAGGGTTCCGCATGTACAAAAATCTTTATAGCAGCTCTCTTTGCGATGGCCAAGAACTGGAAATTGAGGGGATACCCATCAATTGAGGAATGGTTGGACAAGTTGTGATATATAAATGCAATGGAATACTATTGTGTTATAAGAAGTGATGAACAGGAAGACTTCAGAGAGGTCTAGAAGGACTTATATGAACTGATGCTGAGTGAAATGAACAGAACCAGGAGAACATTGCCACAGTATACAAGGACTGTTTCTGATAAACTTAGCCCTTCATAGCAATGCAGGGACCTAAAACATTCCCAAAGGATTCATGATGCAAAATGCCATCC
This sequence comes from Potorous gilbertii, assembly GCA_028658325.1. Lineage (NCBI taxonomy): Eukaryota > Metazoa > Chordata > Mammalia > Diprotodontia > Potoroidae > Potorous > Potorous gilbertii. Next base: position 7,093 of record JAQQSK010003332.1, read on the forward strand.
ACATCCAGAGAAAGAACTATGGAATTGGAATGAAGAATGAAGCAGACTATTTTCTCTTCTATTATGTTTTGTTTTGGTTTTTCTCATGGTTTCTCCCATTTGTTTTAATTCTTCCACACAATATGACTAATGTGAAAATGTGTTTTAAAATTGCATGTTATCTTGGTGAGGGAGTGGGGAGGCAGGGGGAGAAAATTTAAAACTTATGCAAGTGATTGTTGAAAACTGAAAACAAATTAATTTTGAAAAGAAGAGTAAGTTCTGCTCTGCACATAACCTGCGAAATTCTCAATTATACTCACAAAATTCAGGCTGAGGATCACTCTAAGAGCACTAGAACAGTTTATGGTGGACATGAGCAGGTTGCAACACATTACAAATAAAGAAATATGTAGGAGAAATGATATGAGGGATGTTATCAGAAAGATGTTTGTCCAGAAAAAAATAGGAACTGGTCCATAGCAAGAGTGATGCAACAGAGAATCTGCATGTTCCACTAGTATCTCTGCAATGTCAAAAGATATTTGGCAGGTTGAATGCAAGTCATGTGGTGGATTTATATGATATAGATAAGAATCACACAAGATGAGCAGGTACAGAAGCTGTTTGTTTGTCCATCCAAAAGGTCACAGATTCATTTGAGTAGGTGAGTATTTAATTGAAAAATTTTTCAAATATCTGATGACATCATGCTATTATGTCACCCAAAAAAGCACTCTTTCCAGTGAGATTTGCTGGAAGATACTTTCTTATCTTTGTCCCAACTCTTTAATAGTAAATGACAGTAGCTTGGTTAGGCTCTCCTCAAGGTCAGGTGACTAGTTCCATGTATCTCTATTTTACCAACACAAATGACAAAGATTTCATGAGTACCTTGTTGCTCCCCTTAAGTCGTTTCGGTTATGTTCAACTCTTCATGACCCCATTTGAGGTTTTCTTGGCAAAGATACTGAAATGGTTTGCCATTTTCTTCTCCAGCTCATTGCACAAATGAGGAAATTGAGGCAAACAGTGTTAAGTGACTTGCCTAGGGTAGGAACTTATTCTTTTTGCATTAAATTGACCAGATGTAGACACATAGGTTCATCAGTAGTAAAATTAAGCATACTTGTAGATAACTGAATAACCATATTCAAAAATTTCTTATCAACATTGACCTTCTGAAAGGAAGCTTCCAATGGCATGCCATAACTCTTGTCCTGCCTGACATTTTAATCAATTTTTTTCAATGACAGTAAAATATTCTTTTCAAAACTTCATGACAAAAGTTGGAAGTTATAACTAACAATATATAACAGAATCAAGGTAAAAAATTATCTAGACAAAGCTAATCATAAAATCTTTACAGAGACAAAGTTCTAAACATATTAAAAAGCTCAACTGTCCAAGTATAGTATAGGAGAAAACAAATTTGGCAGTAGTTTTACAAAAATCTGGGGAATTTAGCTGAAGATAAGACCAATTTGAATCAAGAAACATGATATGATAGCTTTAAAAAAAAAAGCTAACACAATCTTGGCCTGCATCATTAGACTTACAACGACCAGAACAAAGAATTTAATAGTCCAAAATATATCCTGTACATGTCAGGTTATATCTAGAATGGTGCTCAGTTCAATTTTAGCAAAAAGGTCAAGAAGGAACCAGATGGCATTTAAGAGAGACTTTGAAAAATAGGAATGTGTCCAGAGCATAGTGAAGGACCTGGAAAGTTTATAGTATATATATAAAGGAGTGGAAGATTCGGTAGATATATGATAGCTGGCTTCACATATTTGAAGTGCTAACATATAAAAAGGGAAAACTCACTTCTATGTTGATCTAGAGAAGAACTTTTAAAAATTTGGGGCTCAGGATCCATTTATCTTCTTAAAATTATTGAGCTTTTATGTGAGTTATATTTATCAATATTTAACATGTTAAAAAGTAAAATATCTTAATATTACTGTGAAAATAGTTTTGATCTCTAGTACTCCTAAAGAAGTCTTGGGGACTCTGGGAGTCCCTGAAACACACTTTGATAACTGATGACTTAGACAAAAAAACAAGGAACCAGTGGGTATATTTCAGCTCAATATCAGGGAGAACTTTATAACTATTAGGGTTATCCAACACTTAAAAGAACTACCTGGAAGCATTCAAACAGAGGTAGAATAAACCTGTTGATTATAGAAGGGATTTCTGAACTAGGTAAGAAACTAAATCAAATAATTCCTGCCAAATCTAAGAATGCTACTCTCATTATTGGTTTGTTTGTTTCTCATTCTCATCTTACAGTATATTTGATAAAGTGGACAAGTTGCTATCCTACTAAGTCTTCTTTTATGTTTAATGTTTGGGGGAACTACTATGTAACTGGCAAAATGACCGCTTTTTATAATTGAAAAAAGCCCTGAGATATTAGCTCATGTTCTATAGATTCACTGAAAGCATCTTTGTCATCACTCCAGTTACAGACAGGACAATAGGAACGTTATGTCCTTCATTCTGTCCCTCTATGGCTTTGATTTTTTTCTGCTAGGTCTCTATCTTCAGAGAGCTTTTTATTCTAAAATGGAGATTATTAATTTGAAGGTTATGAATATGTTTGTGGTGATAACTATGAAAATTTTATTACCATGATAGTACTATTATTAGTAGTATTCCCTTCTGGCTCTAAAATGCAATGATTCTGTAATTCTCTAAAGAGTCTTGGCTACTTCACTGCTTTTACTGGTAAGCTAAACTTCCAAGGCTTGGGTATAATCAAAACAAACTTGAAGTTCAACACTATTATTAGATTGTAAACTCCTTAAGTGTAAGGGGTTGAATAATTTTTCATTCATACATTCCTAGCACCAAGTCTGGTGCCTTAAATATTAGTGTTGAATAAATGATAAATTAAGTTATCACATGTTATCCTATGCCAGTCCATTTGGGGGACTTAGAAGTATCCACAAAAGTCAGACAAGTCAAAAGGCCTTTATTGGGTTTACTTTAACTTTGAATAAGAGAAGGCTTATATGTCTTAAAGGGACACGAAGGGTGAGAAGCCAGAGGCAACAAAGGAAGACAATCTAATGTGGTTGCCAGGCATCTTTAGGCCATGGCCAGAGGAGGAAGAATATTCAGCAGTGGTTTTACAGGGAAGCTGAACCTTGTGGTTGTCAGCTTTACTGCCTAACTTGGAGTAAGGAAATCTGGTTTCAGATTCTGATTCCAGCACTTACAAGATGTCATACAGGATCCTGACCAAGTTACAACCTTTCCAAGTCTCGGTTTTCTCCCTTATAAAATTGAGATAATAGTACCTACACTACCTACCCTACAGGGTTGTTGTGAAAAAAAGGTGTTATAAAAGCCCAGTAGAATGTAAGTTACTGGAGAGCAGAGCAGGGACTATTTCTTTTCTGTAAGGGGGGTAGGGGGAACAGTGTTTTATACTACCATTGCAATTAGAATAAACCAAGAAGACTCAGTCTTCTCAATGGAATCAATCTATGAGTGGTAGAAATTAGATGTGAACAAATCCTAGAGATGTCTACTGAATCAATTAATATAAACTAGAAATAAATAGGTGCTTAGTCGACTTGAGAGGAGTGAAATGCTTTGATGGAGCATACCTTTTGGCTGATGTATTTTAATTACATTGGGCTAATTCCAAATCCAGCATTCCAGCGGCATGATTGTAGCAAGAGAGCCCAGCAACTAAACACTTGAGTGATGGTCCCTCTATGAAGGGGAGGATTGAATCCCTTTCCCTCATTCTTGACCAGAAGATGACTTTGTGAACTTCCTAGTTCAGTAGGTTTAGACTTTCCATTTGCATTAGAATTGGTATCCCCAGAAGAGCAGTGTCAGTCCATGAATATTTATTATGTGCCTACTGTGTACTGGGTACTGTGCTAAGCTCTGGGGATACAAAGAAAGGTAGGGCCCTGCCCTCAACCCTACCCCTAAATGCCCTCAAGAACCTCACAATCTAATGAGGGAAACAGCAAGCAAAGAACTAGGGACAAACAAGCTACATACAGGAGAAACTGAAAATATTCAACAGAGGGAAGACTCTAGAATTAAGAGAGATTGGTAAAGACTTCCTGTAGAAGATGGGATTATAGTTGGGAACTTGAAGGAAGTCACAGCAACCAGCAAACAGAAATCAGGGGGGAGAGTAATCAAAATATAGGGGATAGCCAGAGAAAATGTTCAAGAAATGCAGTGTCTTATTTGAGGAACAGTAAGTAGGTCAGTGTCACTGGATCAAAGAGTACATGATGGCTTCAGAAACACACACAATTTCAGGAGTCGGCAAGAGCTCTAACTCCTGCAACCCAGGAAGGTGCAATGCAGATTACAGGAGAATTTCATGAAGCCTCCAAGAAGAGAAACACTTCCTCCAACCAGGAATTGAGTTACCACTTGGCTAAATACACTTTCTTAGTTTGAGAACACGTTCCTCTGGGCTCTGCGTGCACTTCTGAGAGAGTCTGTCAGACTTTTGAGTCACTTTCTGCCTAACCAGTTCTTACGATCACATATTAGTAAATAACCTTTTCTAAAAAACTAAATTAACTCTGGCTAGTTAATTGATAATCAATAGGGAACACACAAGATGGGGGCTCGCGAGAAAAATATTAGAAAACTACTCCCAGCACCAAAGAGTAACTTGTAGAACTCTGAGGAGAAAAGTAGTAAATCACACTCTTAGAGCCAAATAGCATTGCTAGTTGAGAGAATAAGCTGGGAGAGAGGGAGTTGAATTTCTGCCATGCCTAATACACGGCAGATGCCTATGAAATGCCTGTTGAATTAAACTGACTAGAATGAAAACTTATAATTATATATTAATCTGAGTTATTGTGTTGGCAAACTTAGCAATGGAAAATTTTCAGAAAAAAAAACCCTCTAACCCTCTTTATAATAAACCATTTCATAAGGATGCTATTTAGGACTTGGACTGCCAAATCCACAAGGCTCAAATATAAACTAGAAACACCATTTGAATTCATAGAAAATATTTTACTTACTTTTTAAGATGCATAAACATACATTTTTAAAGTCTCCGTGTATTTGTATCAACAAACCACAAGAGTGATCCATCATTTCCAGCTAACAATTATGGAAATCCTCATTAATTAATGATTTATATCCATACCACCAAGAAGCTAATAATTTAGGGGTCACAACCCATCAGACAAGGAAGCCTCAAACCTATAGAATATCTGGAAAAACTCCCCCATCAACCTGATGCTCCCACCCTGAACTTTGAAATCTAGCCAATCTCCGCAGTGCAAAGGGACAGAGAAACAGAAGGGAAGTACTTGGGTCTCTAAACCACAAACCCTGAAAGATTTAAATCAACAAGCTAAGCGGAACCAAAACAAATCTGTAGGAAGTCAACACACACTGAAAAGGACAACAGATTTGGAAGTAAACCTTGTTAAGCAATGGACATGTGCCTTTCAAAAGGCAGGGCCAGACTGTCAGATAACACTGCTATAATCTCTCCATTCCCAAAAGCTACCAGGGAGTGAATGAGTAAAGGAAACTGCAAACCCAACACAGAGCCTAGATGGAAAAACACGAGCTTTTGTGTCGCCCAAGTTTCTTCTTACTTCATATTCAGACCATGTGAGGCCCACACCAGCCTCCTCTGGTTTTACAGCGGCCAAGAGTAAGATGGTGAGTTATGGTAGTTTGTATTACACATTCTTTCCAGAGCGAGGTAAGCGGGAGCAGGGGAATGAAAGGATGTTTGTTTACACCTCATGATTCTCATTGATACAGTTCCCACATGGCCTCTGTCTAGTCCTCAGAAAAAGGGGGGCCTACAGGGTGCAGTACTCAAGGAAGTGACTCAAGCAGGAAACAACCAGCCTGGGAGAAAATAGCAGTTGACGTGTGAAATGGATTTTGTTTTCCCGCTTAGCTTTCCTTTCCCAAAAGGGTATCAGACTGACCCTGAGCATCCTATGTATAGTACAGTCTGCCACATAACCTAGAGAGTCAGGAAAAGCTTTATGGTAGAAATGACCTTTGCTCTGACTATGGAGGAACCTTACAAAGACCCATGGTAGAAATCTGAGGGACCTGAATTTCTAGCTATCTATCATCTAATAATTATTTAAACTTTTTAATACTGTGATCCTTTTTTTAAAAGAAATCCATTCCTTCCAGCACACTGTACATCTCTGAAATACTATTAACTGACTAAAGTTAGCATTTATAAAAGAATACTATAGGGTTTGTAAAATGCTTTATATATCATTTGAACCCCACAGCAACTATGTGAGGTAAATGTAATTATTAAGCAAGGAACCATACATAATTTGAACATAGACCCCAGGCCTATAAGAAGTCTATGTATATGGGGATAGAGGGAGGGAGAAAGTGTTTTGTTGGGTTACAGAGAAAAGACAATGTTCAAAAATGATCACTGAGGGAAAAGGAATAAGGAGTTAGTCCTGCCATGCTCACATCTAACACCACTTGATAGTCATTGACTTTTGAACTGAAAGGGAACCTATGGATAAATAATGAATCAACCAACATTTATTAAGCACTTATCATGTGCCTGTGCTGTGCACCTAGGGATGCAAGTTCAAAGAACGAAATAATCTCTGTTCTCAAGGAACTTATATTCAAATAGACACAAGAAGTATATATGTCAGTATCCATGGAATATACTTGAAGAAAATACATGCAAATACATACAAAGTAGTTAAATACAAGGCTGTTTCAGAAAGGACCATCTAAAAGAATGTCCTTGAGCTAAAACCAGAAATTATTTCAGCAGAGGCTAAAAACAGTGGGGCATGTGGATGGCAGCGATACAAGGACTGTCCCTCTGGACAGTCATGTCAGTTGTAGGTTCAGCCCCAGGAGAGAGACACCACAGCAACCATCTCCCGGAGACATCAGCCCCGGAGGGCCTTGCCAAATGCAGCACAGGACCATGAGATGACTTATGTGGCCCTGGGGTCTACAGGGCTGTCCACCTACATGTAAATACCTCGGGGAAAGTCCCACTCACTTTCCACTAGTTGCAGTTAAAGACTCAGTAGGTTTACACATGAAGAAATGAGCATCCCAAAAGGAGAAGCCATTTGCTCAAGGTCACACAGGTGGTAAGTGGCAGAGCTAGAATTTGTACACAAGTCACCTGATTCTACACCCAGTGCTCTTGCCACTAATTCATGCTGCCTCTATAGTAAGTGCCTTACTATGTCTATCTGGGCCTCAGTCTTGCAGAATGGTGTGGTGAGATACAGGAGGTGCAGTGGAAAGAGTGCTGGTCTTGGTAAAACAGCCTCAGACTCTTACTATTCAAGTCACCCTGGGCAAGTCATTTCATCCTGTCTGCCTCAGTTTCCTCATCTGAAAATAAGATGGAGAAGTAAATAGCAAACCACTCCTATATCTTCACCAAGAAAACCTAAATGGGGCCACAAAGTCAGACACAACTGGAAAAACAAGTAGACAACTAGTAGAAATAATAAAAGAGAACGTCATTATCTTTCATTTATATTCATTCTATACACTGTCTCACACTAGTAACGTGCTAAATATATGTGTGTGTACATATATGTATGTACACACATACACACATATACATATACATATACATATATATATATATATATATATATATATATATATATATATGAAATCTCAACTTTATCTATATGAGTTAACCATTAACTTTCTCATAAGATTGTTATACCTCTGAGTAATTTTCAATTTAGGGTTTAGTGGAAAAAATAATAAAAGCTGATGTTTCCATACTGTTTTAAGGTTTACAAGGTACATTACATACTTTACCTTATTTGATCCTTGAAACAGGGCTAACGCATTCTAATATGTGGTTCAGCAGTACATTCCTTTCTCCTGACCCCCACGACCACCTGGCTTATGGTTTTAGCCCACAGGAAATAAATGAGGACCTGGATCCATACAGCATAATCTTCTCTGCTGTTTACAAGTTACTAATAAAATCAAGCTCATAAGACCATTTTTCACAACTCAGAGCCCCCAGTTAGGAGAAAACCCTAGCATTTTGGACCAAAGTTCAAACCTATCCTGTTTTATGTCTGTATACCACAAGCAATTCACTGTCTCTTTCTCCAGTAGCCTCAGTATTCACAACTAAGGATATATCCACATCTATAACAACTATGAATGGACATAATTTCATAATATAAGTAAGACAGCTTTTAAGTTACTATAAAAATCAGGAATAAACGTGCCTGAAGGAAGAGAAATTTCTATGTCTGCTGTCTTCAAAGAGGGAGGGAAGGACAGTAAAACACTTTCACAGATCTCGGTTCCAGTGGAGCTACACTCTCTGCCAGGGGTATGAATTTGTTATTCAGTCATATCTTATTCTTTGTGACCCTGCTGGGGGTTTTCTTGGCAAAGATACTGGAGTAGTTTACCACTTCCTTCTCCAGCTCATTTTACAAATGAGGAACAGATACAGACAGGGTAAAGTGACTTGCCCAGGGCAGCACAGCAAGTAAGTGTCTGAGGCTAGATTTGAACTCAGTACTTCCTGATTCCAGGACCAGCACTCTATTCATTGCACTAGCTGCCCTACCTGTAACGTAGTATGTGCTTAATAAACGTTCACTGACTTACTAGACCTTCTTTTGTAATTAAAAAAAAATTAAGCAAAACTGACTGGTTTTAAACTCAGCTCTTCCCAACTCTAGGTCCAGCACTGTCTTCATCATACCACTTAGCTCCTACCTCCATCCTCTCTACCTCCTGCAGAAAGTGGTAATTCTATGAGTGAGGACCACCAGAGAAAGGAGGGCAAAGGTAGGATCTATAAGGCAATGACACAGAAACTGTTTAGAAGAAGCACCTCTACACAGCTCCCTTAGAAGTTTTAATTTCATAATACAGAGGCTAAAGAAGGAACAAAAAATATAAAACCCATGATATAAGGAACAAAAGTCTAGAATAGACAGAAATGGAAGAGAATGAAGGAAAGAAATTGTTTTTTAGAAAAATATGCAAAAAAATGAAATAAAATAACAAACTGAAGGGGAGGACAGAAGGGAGAATTTTACTTGACCACTTAACTAAGAGAAAAATTAGATAACTAAGTAAAAAGAGATAAAAGAAAATAGAACTAAATTAAGAAAAACTAAAGAAAAAAGATGAAAAAATGGATGGGATGGGAGATTGAGGATGAGGGGAAGAGAAACAGTGGGAATTATATTGCCTTAAAGTAGATTAAACAAAAATAACTGAAGAGACAAAGTATTATCCTTATAGGAGAAAAGGGGAGGGAAGATCTTAATTTAGAAAAGGAAAAAATATTAGGGATAAATGGAGAAAAATATAAACCTATCTCTTATCATTTTAAATGTGAATAAATTAAATAATCCAATGATCCAAACAAGGTGGCAAGTTGAATATTTTAAAAATCTATTCTAGATTCTTCCCAGGTATCAGTGACTCATATAACCATAGTTTTCCAAATCGGTTCTTTTCTCTTTTTTGAAAATTGAGATATTTGCCCTTCTTCAAACTTTTAGTACTTTTTCCATTTTCTGTGATCTCTCAAATATTCCTAACAATGGCTCAGCATCACATCTACCACCTAATTCCTCTGGGCCTGGGGAATTAAATTCATTAAGGGAAATTAGGTGCACTCTTATAATTGCCTTACCTATGTTTGGTATAAATCCCCCTTCTCCCACCCTTAGTCATTTTTATTCTGTCATTTTCAGTACAAAAGCCTTTCCCCTTATCAGAATGAGAGAGAGATGGAGAGTCAGAAAAATAGAGAGGGAAGCAAAATTAAGAACTGAGCCAGAGCCTCCTCTCCAAAGTCCTCACCTAAAAAAACCTCTTGGTGTTCTGGGCTTCCCTCTTCAGCCTCCTCTCATTCTGAGTTTGAACACTCCAGATAACCTTTGTGGGCCATGCCATAACCTTAAACCTTCACTTACAGTCAGAGGCTCTTAACCTTGTTCTGGATTCTAGACCCTTTGGGCAGTCTAATGAATCCTAATGCATGCCTTTTCAGAATAATGTTTTTTTTAAACAGCTGAAGAAAATGCTACATGGTCAATGGAAGGTATTGAAAATACAGACATGGGGGTATCTGCCCATCCAAGTTCACCAGCTCCCTAAAATCTAGCCACAGACCTCAAGTATAAACACCTGTCTCAGACACCAAAGACTGATCGTCCAAATCAGCACCAAATTGACACATCAGTCATCCCTGGTCAGGAAAAGGTTGCTGAGGTATAAGAAATAAAACTCCAAATCCATCGGAAAGGAAGCTTCATCCACATCATTCTTCACCCTAGGGTATTCCCTCTTTATCTGTGACTATAATAACCCAGGTTTCATCCCTGACTTCTAACTCTTTTTCACACCTTCTACCTTCTTCACATTCTCCTTCTCTCTTCTGACTCAGCTACCACACTGGTATATGTAGGCTTTCATCACCTCAGGCCTGGAATACTGCAATAGCCTACTGGTGGGTTTCCTTTTCTCCCTGGACACAAGTCCATCCTGCTGTCAGTCATCAAATTAATCTTCCTCAACCAAAATGGTCTGACCACATTGTTGTATGTCCTTCATTTCTGAAGAGGACCAGTGACAACATGGGGCGATGTCTTGACTCCTGGGTGAACTGGATTTAAGTGAGGCAGAATCATACAAAGACATCACTCTCACTATTTTCCTGAGTCATCCAAGTCCAATGGCAGGATGAAAGCCAAGACAACTGGAAAGCAGAGGTCAACCATTGGTCTTTGATGTCTGACTAAGTTCTAGGTGCTCCACAATGCATGTTTCAATCACCTTCTTGACCACTGGAACAAACTGTTCTCATCCACCCATTCCATCAGGGGAAGTCTTCCCATGTTTGGAGTAGCCATCTCCTTATCTTATTGATGGGCTGGAGGCCAGAGGGTGGCTGCTGTGCATGCTGGGTGAAAGGTGGACACCAAACTCAGTGAGTCCTCACACCAGAGATGCCCATCCTCCCTTAACATCCCATATACCTCCCTATTCAATAAACTCCAGAGACTCCCTGTTATCTCTAGGATCAAACAAAATTCTCAGTTTTGCTTTTCAAGTTTTTGACAATCTGGTCCTTCCTAACTTTCCAGTTTTTCTACAATTTACACCTTAGACCTTCTCTCCTCACCCCCATATATGCTCTTCAATCCAGTGACCCTTGCATTCTTAACCAAGACATTCCATCCCCAGACTGAGCATTTTCCCTGGCTGCCCCCATGTCCCCCATGCTAGAAACTCTAGGAGTAGAAGGAAGAGTGGGTCTGTAAGGTATGTGAGGCTCAAGGGAGATGATGGGCACAAAGCACTTTATAACCCGCATGGCAGCTTTTTAATGTTATTATCCAGGCTTATTGTGGTTGTCATCATCCTATCGTCACCAGGCCTCCCGTCTAGGAATGAGTTCATTCCCTAAGGCTTCCACTCTCCTCCTACTGAGCTCAAGCGTTTTTACAGGGCGATACAGGCAGTGGAAGGAACCGGGGTGAAGGGAGATGAAGGGGATGTGTGCACACAATTTTTTTCAATTTAATCTGCATGATGAAGACTTATTAAGTCTAGACAATTGATAAGGCAATCAATCAAGCCCTGATTTATAGTGATTGCTGCTTTCTGAGGTGTAAATGTTCACAGTGAAAACTGAACAATCTTCCAGCAGTTAGAGCTAGTGTCATCACACTCTGGAGCAAGATGTCACATCTTAGTTTCTCATTGTCCTTTTATAGGGAGGGATGCAAGGAGAGAAGGAAGGAAGGAAGGAGGGAGGGAGGGAGGAAGGAGGGAAAGAAGGAAGGAAGGAAGGGAGGAAGGAAGGAAAAGGAAGGAAGGAGGGAGGGAGGGAAGGAAAAGGAAGGAAGAAGGGAGGGAGGGAGGGGGGAGGGAGGGAGGGAGGAAGGAAGAAAGGAAGGAAGGAGGAAGACTACACACAGCCAGTCATTTTGGTAAACATTGGGATTACAAAGAGTATAAGTGAGATAATCTCTGCTCTCTCAAGAAGCTCAGCAGACACCCCATGAAAGAACGTTCAGCTATATGGATAATAGGAAGACCAGGAGGTCCTATGGTCTCAGTGGCAGGGTGGACAGCAAGGCCTAAAGGTTCAAGTTTGGTCAGTAGGTCAGTTCACAGTGCTAGGAGTCTGCGGGTCATAGGCACAGGGTGGATGGTAAGGCCTGAAGACCCTTAACATCAGTGGTGTGCTAGAACTGGAAGGGGAACCTGTTGTTCAATTTTAAAGTCTGCTTTAAAGTCTAAAGCATCCCACAGTTTGTGGCCTCTGGCACTGACTGAATAGATCCACTGACTCTCCCTCTTCTCTAATATTCCTCTTTTCTTTCCCTTGCAAGAATTTATTCCCACCCAAAAAAAAAAAAAAGCGATGCAGGTCTAAGCTAGTTTGGTGGCTATATGAAGGGAGAGAAAAGAATGAATGGGAGAGATGCTGTGAGATAGAAATCACAAAACTTGGCAACTGATTGGATATGAGAAGTAAGAAAAAGAAAGGGGAAAGATGACTCCCAAATGGTGAACTTGGGCCACTGGGAGGATTATGATGATGTCCAGATTGGAGGGAAGGCTTTGGGTAATTATGCTGTAGGAATTTGGTCCCAAGGAGGAATCTGTCATGGATGGAATGGGGGAGGGAGGGTCTTTAATCCTCAAGAAAAAATCTCCTATTTTCATATCAAAGTAGTATGATGTGGGAGTGTGATCAGAAATGTAATTTGAATTGTGTCTGAGCTCAGAAGGATCATCACCAGAAAGTCTGTCTTGGGCTATACCTACACTTTGAGTCAAAGATGAATGTTGACCATAACCTTCATGTCACATCAAACAGCACAATCAACAAGCTGTCTACACTAAACAAATTAAAATCAAATAATAAATATTTGTCGAAGAGAAGAAGAGAAGGGAAAGAGCATTTATATAGCACCTATTATATGCCAGACACTGTGCTTTAATTGAGCACCAACAGTTGATAAAGGCACTGTCCTTGGAGCTGTGGAGGGCTACAAACTTACTGGAAGCCCCATCCTTATACTAAAGAAGCAGGGTATCTGAATACAATGGGGCAGAGAACTGGAGGGCCACTGACTCACAGTCTTTTTCTTCTTCCACACTAGAGGCAGAGGAAAAGGGGCACATGACTGAAATCTCTTGACAGGATGAAGGCTACAAGCAAGCTGAGTGTTGATTGAGGGTCTCCATCACATCGTCACCACAACAAATAAGAAATCTCCCCTGCCACTGTGTGTGGAGGTAAAGAGGCTGCCACCCGCCAGTCACCACCTCTACAACCAAGGAGAAGGAGAAACTCCTGGGGCTGAATGCCCCAACTACTGTTACTGTTGCTGCCATTGGATGGCAGAAAAGGAATCACCAGGCATAGAACCACTGCAGGGAAAAACTGGAGCTGTCCCTGTTTGTCAGGAACCAGAAACTCCCCTTGTCCTCCTAGCTAGAGGATCTGTTCCAAAACTTACCCATTTCTTTTTAATTTGCATTTTGCACTGCATTTCACTTAGTTTCTAAAAAGAAAACGGTAAGATAAAACGGTGGTTAACCCAACACATTATTGATCTGTATGTAATCTTCTGTTCAAAATCAGCTGAGAAGGAGGCTATGGTCAGCTACTTTTAAAGAGAAGGAAACACTCTAAATTGCTGAGGATTCTCTAGCTGAGGGTTCAAAACAAAACTAAGAGATTTTATTGATAAGTACTATCACAACTTCCCCAAAGCCATGTGAATTCAGATTGTCATGGATTACTCTGGGCACAAATAAGTCAGTGGTATAAAGTTTGATTATGAGAAGCTTTGAAAGGAAGACCCTGGGGCTCACTTTTCCATCCCCTTAGGGTTGAAGCTGTTGGGAAGAGTCTCCCTTGAAGGAAGGAGTAGGGAAAGAGTCTGGGGGAAGATAATTGGAGAGATAGAGGGAGTAGCTATTTCTCCTTCTCAGTCAAATACCTTCTACCTCAGCCACTGTATACGTATGTTAAATAATAAAAAGATTTAAATGATGCCTCAAATCAATGAGAGATGCCAGGAAGCCATAATAATAACTTACTGTTTACAATAAGCCTTCAGAAGCATTTTCCTCTCAACAATTTTGTGTTGTAGCAGGCTTGCTGTTTTATAGAAGAACAAACTAAGGTTCAGAAAGTTTCCCTGACTTGCCCACAGTCACACAGCTAGTAAATGGCAAATGAAGAACTTGAACCCAGGTCTTTTGACCCTAAATCTAGCACTATTTATTCCCACTATTAAAGCATACTGCATAATTTTTTTATTACGCACTGTGTATCAGAAGTTCGAGATACTTTGGGGGGAATTCATGGAAAGGAAAAGTAGCTGTGTGCACAAGGTTGTCTGAATGCATGGGCTGGCAGCTGCTAGATATTCCGTGGCTTACTTAAGAGCATCAGGAATTAGCCTCAGGGCTTGAGGTTGGTCATTTTGGAAGATGGAAAGTGATGTGGGTGTGGGTGTGTGAAGGAAGGAATGTGGACCTAAAGGTAGTTTTGTGCAGAGACAAGGAGGCTGACAGCACCTTTGTTTTGGAAACTGGTTGAGGAGGGTCAAGAGAGTCTGAAAAAGAGTGGGCAAAGAGAGGAATCAGTGAATGTGGAGAGAGAAGTGAGGGGGAAGAGAAAGGGAGATGACTCATTTAGTGCCAGGCCAAATACTGAGCTGGGAAGTGCTGGTTGTGCATTGAGTCCTGGCCTAAACAATTTCTGGGGACAGGGAGGTGAAGTGCACTTTTATGAAAGAGACAGACAGACAGGGACAGACAGATGCAGAGAGTGAAAGAGAAATGAATAAATGAAAAAATAATTTAAAATGAATGAATGGATGACAGAAAATTAATAATGTGAGAAAATAAATAACTGAGAAAATAAGTAACTAGATGGATGGACAGATAGATAAGTTAAGGTATATGTCTGAACACAAAAGAGCACAACAGATCATAATATAAGGGAAAGAGACCTTAAAAATATGAATGAAACTCCTTCACTCCCGGGGGTTAGAGACCAAAGGAACTCGGAGGGAGGGCAGAGGTAGGGACAGCCAGCTGAAGAAGAGAAGGCAGCTCCAACAGCAGACGCTACAATTGTTTAGAAATACATATGGTCAATTCATGTTCCCTCCTGAGTATCACTTAACTGTGTTTGCCTCAGTTTCCTTATCTGTAAAAGGAGCTGGAGAAGGAAATGGCAAACCACTCCAGTATCTTTCCCAAGAAAACCCCAAATGAGGTCATGGAGATTGGATATGATTAAAATGATTGAACAGAACAAACAAAATATTCCAGGCATTATGCGAAAGGATTTACAAATATTATCTCATTTGGTTCTCACACCAACCCTAGGAGGCAAGTATTATTAACATCTCCATTTTACAGTTGAAGAAACTGAGGCAAATGGAGAATGACTTGTCCAAGGTCACACAGCTGGTGCAAGGTTGCCTTTGAATTCAGATCTTCCTGACTGCAGGGCCATGCCCTATCTGTTCTGTCTTCTACCTGCCTCAGAGAGATACCTAAGATCCCTCAAGTCTTGTGATCTGATTCATTTGTGAAGACAAATGATAGCACCAGAAGGAATCTGGAAGTTGTTGCTAAGAATTATAAAGACCAGAGGAAGAAATTTAGGAATTTAGGGTAATGGGTAATATTTTCATCACTGCTGACACCTGAAAGTAGAGCTTTGGAAGAAAAAGATTCAGGAAATAAACAGTTGGTTAAAGATATGGTGTCTGAGACAGGGATTTGGATTCCTGGCCCATTGTTTAAAATATAGCAATGTTGGGCTCTTGGCCAGGGATAGAATGTAACTGAAGAGAGCTGGTAAAAATATTTCTTCATGGAATCTTTTAAATCTGAACTCTAGACTAAAAAAAAGGAAAAAAAAGAACGTGGAGAAAATTCCCCAAACACATCTGCCAAGTCAGGTACTGCGAAAAGGAACCTATAAAAAAGATAAAGGAAGTGCAGTAAAAGCAAAGAGAAATTCACAGAGAACAGTAACTCAGAAGATAAACAACCATGAAATCTATAGTCTATCCACAAATGCACAAAGCACAGTCAATGAGGTGGGCCAGAAATACTAAGGCAAGGAGATAAACTAGGCTGAGATTTGGGGGGATGGGAAGTGAGACTGGCATATGATGATGAAGGTTAACCCTAACTCAAAGAGTAATGAATGAATAAAAAGCTATGGAGTATTATGTTTTATCATTCCTGCTTCTTTTGCATACTACTACTATTTTCCAATAACCCCATTCACCTGGAACAGAATTTTCTTTTGCAACCAAAAAATAGTTCACATAAGCAAAACAAACTAACCTATTGACCATGTCTAACTGCATATGTTTCATTCCATACTTGTACCATCTCTCTACCTAAGGCAGGGATCTTTGCTTTAGCAGCAGCACTCTGGAGTCAAGTGCATTGATCCGAGTTCTGATTATCTTTTAGTCCTGATTTCCTTTACATTATTGCAGCTATTGTGAATATAACATTCAGCTCTTTACAAGTTTCTCTGAATTTTTCACATTTGTCATTTCTTGCAGTATGGCAATTTTTTCGCACTCACATACCATAATTTCTTCAACTATTCCCCAATGATTTGCTAACTCTTTTGTTTCCAGTTTTGTCCTCCCACAAAAAGCACTGATATAAATATTTTGGCATATCTACAATCTTTTCAAAGGGTATGAAGTTTAATCACTTTTGTGGCATAATTTTGAATTTTTTCCAGAGCAGCAGAATTAATTCGTGTCTCAAACAATAGTTAGTATATTGGTATTTCTGTCTCCAATCTGGAAGTATGAAATGGTAAGAATGTATATTTGTGTAAGAAAATCTAGGAATGGGAGGGAGAAGTATGATGGAAAGCATTAGATGAAAATCAATGCAGGAAGAAGTAAAAATGATTATCACACAAATATACTACAGACCACCTAGGCATAAGGAAAAATTAGATGAGAAGTTTAGGGAAAAATCACAAGCCTATTAGTAAGGCATGAAATTATAGTGATGACAAATACTTGAAAATCCGGTTTAGCTCTCTGATAAAATCAGACTCGCTAATAACTTTTTTAATTCACTTAATGGTAATTTCAGTCTTCAAAAGGTAATGGGAATAATGTGGATAATTTGACCCTCGAAAACTTTAAATTACCAGGCCCATATAAAAACTACATTCCAGAGTGGTGGGGTGGAGGGAGGGGAGAGGGATGATAGCAGGTGTCTTTGCAGAGGAGCTGCCCCTGACCTTGGAAAAATTGCAGAGAATGGGAGATATGTTGCAGAAATGGTAAAGGAAAAATGGTTTACCAACTTTCAAAAAAGGGTAAAGGGTTTGGTCTTTAAATTGTAAGCCAATAAGTTTGTCCCTGAGCTCTATCATTTATAGATGGCATGCTCAATAAATCTGTAGATGATACAAACCAGTAAGAAATAGATGACAAAACATAGGTCCCCAAAGTGGACAATACCTCCCCCTGGGGGGTGCTGGAAAGATCTTCTGGTGGAATGGGGGGGGCATTAAATAAAAATAAGGGTTAACCTAACCTAACCCCTGGGGGGGCACTGAGTAATTATTTTTGAAAAGAGGGCAGTAGGCCAAATAAGTTTGGGAACTTCTGAATCATATGAGATGAAATCTAATTAGGATGAATTTGAAGTTCTACCCTTAGGTTAAAAAAATAGATGTTGTGAGTACAGGATGAGGCCTTATGGCCTAACAATATTTTATGTGATAAGGAATGAGAATTTTAGGGTACTACAAACTCAATAAGAGATAGCAGTGTAATATGACAACCAAAAAAAGTTTATGAGATCTTTGGTTGCATTAAGAAACATGGTATCCAACAATGTACTATCTGCCTTCTGCCATAATCAAACAATATTTGAGATGTGTTCAATGCAAATTTTCACGTCCAAAAAGACATTAACAATCAAGGCAGTGAGTCCACAGTGGACAGTAGTGTCACTAGAGACCATGCCTTAGAGGTATCCATTAAAGGTCCAAAGAATAAAAGATAACTATAGTCAACTATTTGAAGAGTTGAGATTTGACTTGTCCTGCTTATTACCAGAAATAAAAACTAGAAGCAAAGAGTCACATTTAGGCTTGTTGTAAGGAAAAAATTCACAGACTCCTCGTCTTCAATTAGTCAACGGGTCAAGTAGGATTTTTACGCATCTAATATAAGCTAAGCGTTGTGTAAAGTGCTGGGGATACAAAAATAGGAAAAAACAATCTTTATTCTCAAGGATCTCACAATCTAATATAGGAGGTTGTTAACATGCAAACAGCATGACCAAGCAAGATTGACAAATGGAATAAATTCAAGATAATCAACAGAGGGAAGACGCTAGCATTAAAGATGATGAGGAAAGGCATTTTGAACAAGATAGGATTTTGGCTGGGACTTGAAGGAAGGAAGCCAGGAAGAAGAGATGAGGCAGGAGACAATTCCAGGAATGCGGGGCAACCAGTGAAAATGTAGTCAGTAAATAGTGTCTTATTCAAGGAAGAATAAAGAGAATCATATCACTGGAAGACAGGGTACATTGGGGTTTGGGGAGGCATGGGGAGAGTAAGGTTAATAAATAAGGTATAAGAAAACGTTTTACACGTTAGGGCTCAAGCAGGGTTTTGAATGCCAGAGGATTTTATATTTGATCTTAGAAGTGATAAAAAACCAATTGATTATATGGGAATATCACATAGTCCAACCTATGCTTTGGAAAGATCAATTTGACAATGAGTAGAGGCTAAATTGGAGAGAGGAGAGATCTGTGTCAGGCAGACCAATTAGTAGACTATTGCAACAGTCTAGGTTTGAGGTGAAGAGGACCTGTACCAGGATGGTGACGGTCAGAGGAAAGAAGAGGAGTATTGGGAAGGTTGAAATGGCAGGACTGATCATCCGATTGACTAAGAGGGAAGAGGTACCCATGGGTCAGACTCAAGAAAAGCAACTGATGGAGAGAGTGTGACGGAATGGCATTTTCCTCTTTCTCATAGGGAAGAAGCCTATTGTCAGAGCTGTTGACAAAGGGATGGCTATTCAGATCTAGGTTAGACTTGGTGGCCACAGAGGCCCTTTCCAGCTGTGAGTTCTGTGATTCAAATGTTCACTGACTTGATCTGCTCATTCTGTCAGGTCTGCTAATACATGAACACAGAACAGCCTACTGCTTGACAAACAAAAGACTTGTCTTGTGCCTCTTATAAAAACTATGTGAGAAATGTTTTGAAATTCCTTCCAATACATTCAGACTCATGAGCTACTCGTTATTTTTCTAGCTTACTGAGGTAGCACTAAGTGTTCCAATAGCTTTCAGGAAAATGTCAGGCAGAATGATCTCACAGCATTATTTCCTGGGACTCCTTTTGCTGGTCTAATACCGAAAAGCTACAATTTTATTTGTAGCTTTGAATAAGGGAAGGAGACAAGAGAGAAGAGAGAAAGATTTTCTCAGACTTTCCTCTTAAAAGTATATTTCAGATAGAAAAACACCGTAATCATCCCATATTGGGTATCTACAATGGACCTCCGAGTTAGCTCCAAAGTTATTGGAATGGTTTTGAATGCCTTACTATAGAAGATGTTCTAACTACAGGAAAATTAACCGAGAAGAAAAGGCATCACCTCAAATCCCCTTGGACAGCTTTAGTCTAGAGTCCTGAGACATCTAGGCCATTATTGAAGGCCCTTCTAAGCTAAGGCAACAAACAAAATTATTACTAATAATATTCATTATGTCTATTTTAGGGACAAATTTGTGATATAGTAGAGATACAGAAAATGGGACCTAATATAAACAATTTGTCCCCTTTAATTAGATACATTTGGTAGGGCCTGGGGCATAATTTTAACATTTATATTATAGATGTTTATTATTTCTAGCTTTTATGATCTATTTATTGTATACATCATTTATTTGATATGAAGATTTTGGTTCAGAATTCTGTCACTATTTTTCCTCTAGTCAGAACTATGATTTCTTCTGTTCAAGCGGGTCTGTGCTCCCAAGGCAGAAATTCTCTCCACCATTGCAAATCAGTAACTTCTATAATTTATAATCTTAGAGAATGCCTGGATCATTAAAAAGTTAAGTGACTTGTCCAGGGTCTCACAGCTAGCATGTGTTGGAGACGACTTGAACCCAGATCCACATGACTCCAAAGCCAGCTCTCTATCTCCTCCATGCTGCTTCTCAACCAACCCTCGGTTATACCACAATTTATACAGAAGCCAGTTTAAGTCTTGAATTCCACCATTATGCTGCAGTAAAAGATGGTGACTTCCTTTATTTATCTTTTAAAATTTTTGTTTATTTTATTCTGAACTTAAGAAATAAAACAAGTATTTCCATAACATTCTTTAATAAAAACACATTAGAGGGAAAAAGAAAACACAGAATTCCCCCCCTCTCTTTGCCCTCTCCTGACACCATCACCACTTTGATGCAGGCCTTTCATTCATACTCAGACTATTACCATAGCTTACTGGTTAGTTTCCCTGAATCGTATCTCCCTGGAGTTCATCCTCCATTTATCTGTCAAACAGATCTTTCTAAATCGCCGATCTGATTGTGCCTTCCTCCTACTCAACAAACTCCAATGGCTCTCTATCATCTCTAGGATCAAGTATAAAATATTCAAAGACCTGGCCCCCTCCCACCTTTTCAGTCTTCTTATACCTTACCCCAACAAACTCTGCAATTCAGTTACTGTCCTTTAACATGCCTCTCTATTGGCTGACTCTGTACATTTTCACTTGCTACCCTCCATGCCTCACATTCTTTCCCTCCTCATCTCTTCTCCTAGATTCCTTGGCTTCCTTCAAGTTCCAGCTAAAATTCCACCTTCTCCAAGAAGCCCTTCCCTCCATTGATTACCTCTAATTTATGTATATGTATCTTGTTTGTACAGGTTATCTCCCTGGCTTTTACCTTTCTTTGTATACTTGGTGCTTGGCACAATGATTGGCACACAGTAGGTGCTTAGTAAATGTTTGTGGATTATAGTGCCCCAGAGATGACTGAGCCCCACATCTCCCTAGAAATGACCCAGCCAACCAAAAGGGCTCTCTCTTGCCCACGGATGGACGGTGGATCAGTAACACCCTCTTTATATCAAAAGAACAGAATCTTCAATACATTCATGGCCCAGTTAATTATCCTCTCCACATTCCCCAACTCTGTACCTTTAGGGGAAATAAGCAGTTCGCCATCAGGTTCACCTTCACAAAATTTAGACAGAAGAGATATTGTTTCACCATCATAAAAAATGAGACATAAAGTTCAACCATATTTATTTCTCCCATTCTTTTGATAACTATTTCTTCCATACCCACAAGAACTATAGGACATCAATGAAACATGGACATGCCCTCTTGCCTATGACATCTGTCCACCTAACCAACACTTATACTGGATTTATTTTCTTCTCCACAAATAATGGGCAATAAAAAGATAATGAATATCTTCAGAAGGTAAATATTGCAAATATTTACAAATGTGGACAGGAAACCTGCTCACCCACTTTATCATGTTTCCTATGATCCATAATCTGCAATTGGGCATGTGTTAGTTCATTCAGAAAGCTGATTGTTAAATTTTCAGTGTGAGCATTTACATCTTTGAAAGTGACAAAGGACATGATTTGTTTTTGTTGACTGTCTAGACTTAAGAAAGTGATGGAGAAATATTAATAATACATATTAAACTTAAAAAGCATGTCTTGGGCACATATTTTCCCCACAGAACCAGTTGTTAAATATTTACCAGTATAACCCTAGCTATGGTGTTCTTAAAAATTAAAAACTGTTTCTTTTAGGGGGTTTACATGAATACAACAGAAGAACTTAGTCCATAAGGTCTGGTACTTCAATGAGCTAGGCAGGCTAAAGAGACCCATTTCACTGTGTGGAAGGCTCTCTAGCGTGCTCATTCGTAGATTCAATAACCTGGTACAAAATGTCTTAGCCAAGTTATAAAAACCAAGCTTCTGGAGTCAGTATGAAAATAAAAAGGGCTTGGAAAATTGGCATTTTGGAAAAAAAAAACAGGAAGCCTCATTTCTCTGGACTATGACCCAGGATGATTGTTTTTTTTTTTTTTACCAAACTTGCTCTCTGATGTGGTCCTTAGAATCGACATGAGGAGTTAAGTTATTGGTGGGTCCAAAAGAGTTTCTATGAAGATAGAGTAACAGAAAAGAGGCCAAAAGTCTTATTTACAAAGGAGAGCCAGGATGAAGCAATCACTATACCTTATTTCTCCTGCCTCCTGCCCCTTACTCCCTTTACCATTGAAAGACCAGATGCTGAATAAAAAGTCGAAACCACCTGACACCAAATTCTACTCAGTGATTTCTTCCCTCATGCTGTGGCTACAGCCATCCACCCCTTCACTTTAAAGCTGGACCTGAGCAAAACTGAAGTAGACAAAATTCCTTTGAGGTCTTCTCCTAGAAGCCCCTAATTTTCACAGGGAACTGATCCTCACAAGTCATTCAATTCAATAAACAGTTGTGAGGTAACTGTTTTGGGTCAGTATTATTTGAAGTTCTTTGAATAAAAAGACAAATAGGCCCTACCCTCGAGGAGCTTATATTCTCCTCAAGGAATGCAACATGTATACAAGTAAATATAAATATGTATATATAAGTATAAATAAATGAGTATAAATATGAAGAAAAGTCAAAGCAGATCCCAACCACCAGACACATTGGGCAGAATATCTGTAGTCAACTAATGGGAGGACATAAACAAGACTTGCACTGGATGGACCAGTGGAGGGAAGGAACCCCCTATATCTGTGAGATCACAGATCTCCTTGGACTACTGAAGTTATCTGAGAAGTATTTAAAGATAGAGGATCAGGGAAGGTTCTGAGGGGAAAGTGGTGGCACCTGAGATGGTTAGATGATTAGCTCCTTGACGGTAGAGACTTTCATTTTTACTTTTGTAACCCCAGTGCCTAGCAATGTGCCTGGCACAAAGTAGGCATTTAACAAAATGTTATTGATTGACTGATGACTGAAGAAAAGACCAGGACTCTGACGAGTGAAATAAGGAGGGAATGAATTCCCAACATAAGGGGCTGAGGCTGTATTACCTACTTCCAGGGTCATTTGCATTTTATTGGAAAAGAATATGGATTGAGTCAGAGGAGTTGGGCTCAAATACCACCTCTAATGACTATAAATGGGTGTGATCTTGGACAAGTAACAACTTTCCTACATCTCTGTTCCCTTACCTATAAAATGGAAGTGGGGGAGGTGCCCTATTAGATGGTTTCTGAGGTCTCCAACTGCCCTAAATCAATGATCCTCTAACAAAAGGTTTCCAGAGCACCTCTCCCACTACAAAAATAAAAAATTCTTTCATGGTGGAACTTCAGGCTAATGAGGCAATTTATTTGGGGGTGGGGGAGGAACCTTATCTTCTGCCTTTTATATTATTACCTTAGGCTGACTACTGTATATTACTATAAGGTCAGTGTGGCTCCACAGTTCTCATCTTCAGACTTCGGTGGATAATTACCTTTTAGCTGAGTCTCATGGAAAAGGCTGAGATCAAAAAATGATCACTTGCCCCTGCCCATAAAGGAAACTTTCTTTCACCTATGGGTTCTTAACTTTTAGTATCATTAAACCTTTCTAACAGTGCAGTGAAGTCTCTAGACTCCTTTTCAGAATTTTTTTTAGTAAATTAGAGAAAATGATAAATTTCGATTAGATATTAGTGAAAATGAAAATATCCAAGACTATGAGTCCATTGAAATCTATTCCTAAGTTTCCTAAGAAATCTATTCCTAAGGATTCCTAAGAGGCACTAGGTTAAAATCCTTGATTTAATTTACAATGCATTATTGCATTATTTATATAGAGGATATATTTATATAGAGGATTTCACCACATAGGGTGTCTGATTATGGCATTTCCCTCTGAGCTGATAATCAATTTGCTTCTCATTCTTCCGAGACTAAGTCCAGTTCTGTGATGAAAGCCTTTCCTGAAAAGAAAAGGACCTAGAATCAGTAGCATATTAGTAGCATATTAGCCTATTAATAAGGACTATATAGTGGGTGCTTCCTGGAATCAGCCTATTAGCAAGGGCATATTAATAACATATTATTATATTAGGAAGGGCTACATTAGATTTTTTTCCCTCCATTACCTCTCATTGACTAAATGAAGCAATCCTTCAGATTGGAAAGGTAGCATAGTGTAGAACTGTGAATTAAGAAAGAGTTTGAAGGGAGAGACCTAACAAAGTCCTCCCTGCTATCATTAAGTAAAAAAAGATGTGGTGCAGTCATTGCTAGATTAGGCACCACAACAAAACTGCTCACTGATGAACCTGGAGTTAAAGGTGAGGTTTCACTTATAGCAAGAAACTAAGAAGGAATAGTGTGTGTTATCACGGAAACTCTCACTGAGCTTGAGACAGAGTGCTAACCAAAAGGACCAGAATGGAAATGTTCTTTCAGACTGATTCACCGGCGACTCAAATGGCAGTACTGAGTTGCCCCAGTGAGTCAGACAAGATAAATATTATGTGCTGGGCTAGGTAGCCACACTCCAAGGAACACAACACGAATAGAATTCATTTTGTAGATTCTCAGACTGGGAAGAGAACTTTAAAGGACACTGAGTACAATCTCTTAATTTTGCAGAAGAGGAACCTTGGGGCCCAAAGAGGTGAAGCTATTTGCCCATTGTTACATAGACAACTGGTGCTTTTTCGCTTTAGTCTTGCTGAGAGGGTACTGAACTAGGATTCACGTAGACCTTGATTCAAACACTGACATTAAAGCACTATAGAACTATCAGCTTTCTAAAAACATGCACCTCATTTTTGTTTCTTTCCCGTTTTTTGGCCAATATTTTCTATTGTGATAGTTTATATAAAATAATAATAACAGTAAATATACCCTTGAGTTTCTTCTCTGCTCAAATATTTGATCATATATAGGCACAAAATTAGGAAGACATTCTAAAAAGGAAAGTGTAAAACAAAGCAATGTAGAAGAATAGAGTGACATTAATTAGGTATTCCATTAACTTGAGATTGTATTTTGAGTTCATTACTAGGCATTTCCTAAGGCTTACCTAGCAGGCACCTAGTAGATTTTTGATGCTTGTTGAATTGAAGTGAGTTAAATTCAATCGAGCAGAGGTGGGATTTATATCAACCCTTATTTTCCATTTAGTGATTTTTTATCATTTATTGCTCATTAACATTGCATTTTAATTATCCTGGCTGTACCTCAGTCCCTTAGGATGTAATAGATAATTTTAAAATGTATATTTAATTTTTTGTAATGTACTCACAGCAACTTTTTGGTTTCCTGATCTTTGTTCAAGTTCTCAGAGGCTTTGAAGCATATGTGATTCAATTAAAAATGTCATTCTCAAATTTCCAAGGAAGGTTTGGGGAACTCAATGGGGATAGAACTTGGAGGAGTTAATTGGCAGTTAAATATGAACCTACCTCTTATATCTGAAGGAACACTGCATTTAGTCAAAGAATAAGTCACGGGCCAACACTTTCCATTTCCTGTCTTTCAATTTTGGATAAAGTCAAGGGACTGTGACTGATAGGTACTTTTCTACAGAATCAGTTAAGAGAATAAGAGGAACAGGCAATTACAGGCAAGGGAAGGGGAAAAAATGAAATTTACATGGTAACTTTATTACATATTTAAAAGAAATAGCAACTTGTACATAACAAAATTGCAGTTTCTTGTCCAAAAAAAAAAAAAACAACAGCAAAAGAAAGATAAATAGCCTATAATATCCCCTTGCAGAGAAGGTCTGTGTCCTCTAAAGTTAAGCAACTCTCTTTTTTGTGAGGGAGATATTTCTTGCTCTGTGTCCAGCTGCTCTGAGCTGGCACAAACAGGAAGTTACAAAAGACATGTAGCACTGACTGATTATGCCACACTTCTCTGGCGCCCACATGGACCCACACTGTGGTGCCTCTAGCTAGTAAGGAATGAAAGAAGCAAAGAATGGCTGGTTTTCTTCCGGAATCTAATTCTATTGCCCAACTGTGGTGGGGAGGTGTTTTGTTTTTCATTTATATTTAGCATAGAACAGAGGACCATACCTAGATTTAGGAATGGCAATGACCTTAGAAGTCACCTAGCCCAAACGCCTCGTTTTGTAGATAAAGAAACTGAGACTCAGAGAGGTTGTGTCTTTACCAAAGTCACACAGAAAGGAAACGGGAGTGATGAGATTTGAATTCAAGTCCCCTGATTTCCAGCAGAATATAAACTTCTTGGGTATAGACTATATTGCATTTTTATTAGCACCCTTACTGCCCACCGTAGTGCTTGGAACTTTGCAGTCACTTCCTAAATGCTTGTGGATTGATTGGATTGATTGGTTGATTACAGCCTCCCAGGTTTATCATACATTACTATCTCTTTGACCCTTCAAGGTGAGAATATATGATTCCCTTAAAGTTCACATTCATGCAAGGTATCCTAAAACTGAAAACTTTGCTAAGGTTTTTGGGAAGCCCTATATAATGCATTAAGGTTTACAAAATGCTTTACTTCAAAATAACCTTTTAAAGGTTGTTGTTCAATCTTATCTATTTCACAGAAAAGAAGATGAAATTTAGGGGCTATAATTTACCAGGGGTCACAAAACTAGTAATTTCTAGAGCCAGTCCTCTCAGAATATTACAACACCCCCTCTATGCTTCCTCTCCTGACCCCCACTCTTAATGGCAGGAGGGTCTGCTGAGGACAAATGAATACTCCTCTCCTCAGGATTTTAGGGATAATCCTGAAGATTTTAAGTTTCTAGTTTTATTTCTTACCAGTGTGCATTCTGATACCAATTAATCAATTAATATCTGTTAGATTTTACAAAGAGATTTACTGAGAAGGTGTAGCAAAGATTGAAATGCAATATCCTCCATGACTGAAAAGTATTCTTTCCCTTCCTCCTTCTCCACACCCTCGAAGTCCTTGGGTGGGGGAACCGAGGTAAAAGTCTGAGGCCTTTTCTTCCCTACAGAAGCCCACTCCACCTTCTTCTAGGTGTGACACAGCCTTAAGATGGGAACATTATTCCTTGTTTCTCTGGAATGGCTACTGGCAGGGTAGACACTTCTTAGGGATGTCCTCTCACTGGATTCGTATGTTGTGACTACAAGAAGACTTTGCAAGCCAAATCCATTTGTGGAATCTCTGATAGGTCTTCTGACCATTTGAAGTTCACAGCATCATAATCTGGTCTCTTCTAGCTCCAGGTAGTCCTTTGAGGTGAATGAAATACATACACACACACACACACACTCACACGCGCGCACACACACACACACACACACACACACGGCACTATTCATTCATGGTCACACGGCAGTCAAAATGGAGAGAGACATTCCCAACCAGCAATTCCTAGGAGTTCTTCTTTGATACCAGGGAAGAGACTGAGAAATTATCTGCTGAAGCCTTGTGTATGCACACTCAATTCTGCATCAGTTACCAATTAAAAGACTTTCCATCATCACCCAATAAGCTAACAAAAATCATCGGAGAATACTTGTGAATGTTCTGATGTAGGGCAATTTCACATGCCAGGAAGCAGGTACACCAAGTCTCCACATGGCTTGGTATATTATGCATGTTCTAAGGACTGGGCTAGCCCCGCCATTACAATAATTAATAATAGTGGTTTGCATTTACATAGTATTTTGTAGTTTACAGAACACTACCTGAGCTACGTCTGTCTATTTTAGGTTATATTGAAACCCTCAAAACAGACCCAAACCCAACCAGAGAACACATTCTTCATGGGTATGATCTTGAAAGGGAGAGGATTCTTTAACCCAGTAGGAACAAGCCTTTTGGTCCAATAACAAATTTCTTTAGCACCAGTCATGGTGCTGACTTCTGATTGGTCTGTTCAAATTGCCCTGCTTCCTAAGCATTCAGCATCCCACTCTCCTCACATTCTTTTATAAACTGGAGAGTATAGCTGCCATAGCATTGGACCAGAGTCAAAAGACCTGAATGTAAAGACATTGCCATTTAGCCCTGTGAAAGTGGGGTAATAAAGTAACCTTTATGAACCTGTTTCCTTATCCTTTAAACGTGACTGATCTTTCAGGAAAGTCTTTGTAAGGCGTGAAGTACTATAGAAATGTGAACCATTATTCTTACCGATCCTTATTTCTGTTACAAAAAGATACTTGTATCCAGTGTTCTTATAGCCTTAGCACACGTAGTGACAACCGTGGGTGCCAATCACAAAAATACTTGAGCATATCTTAAGCTAAGGAAAATAGTAACAAGGAGGTAGTGATGAAATATTGTTTCTTTTCCTCTAAATTTTTATCATTTTTATTTAAAATTTTGAGTTCAAATTCTATACCTCTCCCTTCCTCTTTCCCTGAGATGGTAAGGAATCAGATACAGGATACAGGCTATATATATACACATATATATATATACACATACATATATACATATATATATGTATATATGTATATATATATATATATATATATATATATATATATATACCACACTAAGCACCCTTACAACAATACTGGAAAGTAGATGCTATTAATATCCCCATTTTATAGATGAGGAAACTGAGGCAAACAATGGGTTAATGACTTGCCCAGAATCACACAACGAGTAAATGTCTGAGGCTAGATTTGAATTCAGGTCTTCCTAACTCCTAGCCCATCATTCTATCCATTGCACCACTCAGTTGCCCCAAAAGTGCCCCAGATTTGCCTGATTTGGTCCCATAACACAGTCCTGGGAAGAACCTCTTTTCCTTGGCTCCAGAGGCAGCACAACACACTGCACATTAGGAAGGATCACCTTTGAAGCAAAGAAATGTGCTTTCCCTAACTCCACACTGCATCCTCCCATCTGGCAAAAAAGTAAGCCTCTAGGCATTTTAAAGAATATACCAAATGAGTTAAAACTCCACAAAATCACACTGCCTCAAAACCTACAGTAGAAAGAGCTCTGGGTCTGGAATCACAGGATATGGGTCAACTGGGTCATTTTAGGTAAATCTCAGCTTCTCTTCAATCTGTTTTCTCCAATATATAAAATAAAGAAGTTAGACTAGACTCCTCTAAGGTCTCTTTCTGATCTGAATCAATGATGGCAAAATCCTTTTGGAAGAAAGGATGGGGGTAGGAAAGTCAAATCCAAAATAATTTTTTTAATAAGTAAAACTCTACCACATATGTTCACACATTTTCCAAGGATTTGACTCAGCAGTGTTCTATTTCCCCAGAGTACAGAGCTAGTCCCAGTTCAAAAAGACTTAGTGTTGGACTGCCACTGTGTTTGTCCCACAGGGTCCTTCTTGTGCATTCAGAACCAGCTGTTTATATTTCCTTGCCACCCCCAGTACCTGTAACCATCAGAAAACAGGTCAGAAAAAAACACAAGAGGAGTGTAGTCAGGGTATGGTCAGTTTTGATGAACATCTAAGGTCAAATCATTTATCAAACCACACATAGACGTGCAGGACTTGTTTGTCAGGTGGTGTGGCAAACATTAATGATGGTTTAAAAAGAACAGAAACTTTGTGCCCTACCAGGAGAGCAAGGGCAAAAGGCTATGACTTTCAATGGAAGGAAATCATTTTCTTTGACAAATTACTCTCTGATATTTTTCAAAGCTATTTGGGGCGTTCTTCCTTAGTGCTCTAAAACTAGTTAAGTTCATTTCTGGAAGAGATTAATGAAGGGATATCAGGTAAAGTGCCAAAGGTTCCCTGAAATTAACATCAGGAGGAAAAAGAGCTAATTGTCATCTCTATCTAGCTTGAA
Organism: Potorous gilbertii; assembly: GCA_028658325.1. Taxonomy (NCBI): domain Eukaryota; kingdom Metazoa; phylum Chordata; class Mammalia; order Diprotodontia; family Potoroidae; genus Potorous; species Potorous gilbertii. The sequence goes on from JAQQSK010003332.1 coordinate 36,966, forward strand.
GATTTTACATGTGTTTGCATAATTCCAAATTGCTTTCCAAAATGATTGTATTAATTCATAGCTCTACCAACAATGTTATGTAACTCTTACACAGGCAAACCAAATTTTATATCTTTTCTCGTTCCATTGTTAGTTTTTTTAATGTCTATAATCACGGTTGAAATCAGCACATTTCCCTGATATCATTTATAGTTAATCCTCATCAAGCATAGCACCTTGCACACTATAGGTACTTAATAAATATTGACTAACAATGCAATTAGGCAAATAAAATTACTAACATGCCCATGTTCTTTGATCCAGAAATTTCATTACTAGGTATATACCTCCCAAGGAGGTCAATGATAAAAGTATATCCCTATGTATACCAAAATATTTATAGCAATCCTTAAGGTAGTAAGGTTGTACCTATCAGTTAGAGAATGGCTAAACAAATTGTGGTCCATAATGAATGTAATGGAATATTACTGTGCTATAAGAAACAATGATTATTATGAAACATGGAAAGATTGATGCATCGTGAAGTAATCAGAGTCGAATACATACAGGATGACTAAAAAATGTGAATGAAAGACTAACATCCACAAAACAATGAAAAGTGAATGTTGCAAAGTTATAAAGAATAAGTATGGCCCCAAAAAAGAGGTATAAAAAGATTCCCTACCCCCCTTACTTTGCCTATGTGGCTATCTCATAACCAGCTCTGGTTGGCCTACCATATATTGGGAGGAGGATTTTTCCATTGGCTGCTTGACAGCAATTATTGCCATCTTCTAAAGGGCCTGAATCAGCTCTGGCCACTTCTCTTTGCTCTACTAGTGTCTGAGGGAGTGAAGTGACTTCTTTACTGATGGTTTCCAGTGAGGGAACCACTAAAGGGAAGAACCACGGGACCTTCTCTCTTCTTCCCAAAGCCATCTGCCCCTTGGTGAAATGGACCCAGGTCCTTAGCATTCTAGGTACAGGAAGCAAAGTCTCCATTTTGAGAGTTTCATGACCAGAAGCATGAGCCATAAGAGTCTGGCCCAAATATTGTAGCCAGTGTCACACTGATACCTTGAGGAGCATGGAAAAATCAGTCATCTGGAGTGACCTTCAGGCCCCCAGCCCAGTAAAAAACAGCAGTCATGTCATCTTTGGGCATACATTTGATGGGACCAATACCATGTGGAAACTGATTAAGCTAAATTGTGATTCTTACTCTGTCTCCAAGAGATTAAAGTGGTATAGGGGGCAGACTGCTATATCTTCCCCTTAGGGTTCTAGAGTGTTGTGAGGAGGTTGGAGTATCTCTCTTCTCTAATGCCATCAGCTCAAGCCCCTACTGGTGGTACCCCATTTGTTAGGGGGCTTAATGATGAACCAACTTATATTTAGCTACCTAACATAAGATTAGCTCTTTACAAAGGAATATTTACTTCAAAGAAATACCAATATCATACAAATGTTTCCCCCAGTCCCTTGGAAACACAATGCCCCCTATACCTCATTGTATATGAGGGAAGATTTTCTTATGATTAGTTCCATTACATTTCATTAATTTTTTTTTTGCTTTGAACTGAAGTTCTCCCATTTGGTTTGGTAAAAGAAATGTCACTGAGGACTCAAGAGAAATGTTTTCTGAGCAGAAGCAAACCTAAAATTTCCTTAAACCTTGGGTAGCTTTGGGGGAATAAAGTTCAGAAGTGAGGAGAGCCCCTAAGGGTACCACTGAGAGGATTATTTTCCCAGGCAAAAGCCCTCTGGGGAAGGTTCACTTATCAGAAAGATGTCATATAGAATTCACAATTACGTAGAGTTTATGTAGAATTCATGTCATTTGAGTAATAGAAGAAAATCACCAGGTTAAGTTCAAATGGTTTGAGGCAGAACAGATTCAACCTGAAATGAAACGCTTATATGTAGAGGTTGGCAAAAAACAAGTTAGCACTTAGTGGAGTGCCTGACACACAATAGTTACTCAATAAATGCTTGTTGATCTGAAAGGACTAAATCATTTAGATCAGTCAATAAACATTTATTAAGCAAGTACTATGTGCCAGACACTGTATAGGTCCTGAGGATGCTAACAAGAAAAAAAATCAGTTTCTGTTCTCAAGGAGCTGATAGTCTAAAGGTAGGAGAAAACAAACAAAAGGAAACTGAAAGGGGGTCTGTGGAAGGATGGCAGTGAGGCATTATGGAGAAATCTCACAGAAGGAAATGAAGAGACAGGTGATCTAGGTGGTCTCTTTAAATGGAGCAGTGGGAAGTGTTCATATCTCTGCCTTCCAATCAGAAGGGCAGAGGGAACTAAACAGGTGTAGGCACCAACACTGATCCGGTCTTGCAAGATGATGAGGTTTCTGATGATAAGTCCAATGCTTGATATTAAGAGTGAGCAAAATACTTTGGGGGTGAATGAGTTGAGATTATTTAGGACTGTATGGAGAGACTTCCTCTTTGAGTTAAACTAGATTCTGTGAATGAACTGTGGGCTAATAAATTAACAGCCTCTATATAAAATAGTTTGACAGTATATGATAGAGATTTTCTCAGAATTTAGCATAGCATCTTTATACTCTAAATGACTGAGCATGCATTTTGCTGAAAAGGAAGTCCATGGTACCAAGGTCAAGTATAAAGAGAAGAAATTTCTGATGTTTTGAGAGGTTGCAATGGAAAATTACCACCAGTGAATGCTGAGATGCCTTCTGTTTGGCAACAGCCTGGTCGGTCTCCTCAGAAAGGAGTTTAATTCCCAAACCATATATTGTGAGAATATTTCTGGGACTGGAAGGCAAGTTTTCAAAGATCTGAATTTAAGCTACCACCACCACAATTGCCTATCCAGTGAATGGATGGAGATCTCCAGGGAGCACTTTGGAAGAAGGGACTAAACGAAGAAAAGTAAACTGAGGAAACAGCACCTAGAGACCAGGACTGAGAAGCAGAGAAAATGTCAGGCCAGGTGTAGACATTTTAAACAATGAAAAATATGCACCATATTAAGCCAATGTAGTATACAGGCCACTCCTCCCCCACTCCTTTTTTTGGTTTGGACCTCTGATTTTAGGGATGTAAGAAGCTCTGTTGCTTACAATATAACTTATATAACATATATACAATATAACAATATATAATATGTAATAAACATTACATATATAATATATACAATATGATATAGCAATGTGCAATGCAATATAACAAGATATGACTTATTTATAACTTAGTCTTAGATCATTTCTTGAGATTTGCCCAGGGTCTTATGGTCTGTTTTTGTCAAATTCTGTCACATTTCCTCCCTATACAAGCACTAAGAAGAAGGAAATGAATTTGTTCACAGGATGCTTTAATGAGTGACCAAGGATGGCAACTTTCAAAATCTTGTAATCACGAACAGAGGTCTGGGTATCTCTAGCTTTCAAAAGAAGAAATGCCTTTTGATAACATGAGAAAAGATGGGAAAATAAAATGACTCAAGGAGAAAAAGAAGTCTGTAAAGCCCAGGAGTTTCTTTTAAGTACGGGAACAGTCTGAAATTAAGTTATAAAAAATAGTAAATGAAACAGTGAGGAAAAGAAGTCTGTCCTTGAGGTTCGTTTGTTAGCATTTTTAGTTCCTGATCCAACCTTCAATAAAAGAATTGTTAAGGTATCATCTTCCAATAGCTAGAATATTGGATTATGAGTCATCTCTGTCTTCTTTCTTCAGTTTTACCACTGAATCACCATATGTTCCTTTGGATAGAGTCCTTGTTAAATCTTTCCTTTTTTAATTACCTGATTTTTGTCACTATTGCCAATTTCTGACTCTTTACAATTGCATTGTAGAACAATGTAGTCAATATAATTATGAGGAAATTCTGTTCTGTTCCATTCCATCCCGTCCTAATCTATTCTCCTCACCAAGAATTTATCAAGTATATACAAGATTCACTGGCACTGTGCTAGATGATGGAAAGCAAAAACAACAACCCATTCAGACCCGCCTCCCAAAGGTCTTACCTTCTACTGGGAAGAAACAACATTTATACAGATGAATAAGTGCAAGCTCATTGGAAGAGAGAATATTAACAACCAGAAGGATTCGAAGGGGACATCTGGGTTACAGTGAAGTAAGAGTATGTTCCAGGCATATAGATTATCCTCTACAAAGGCATGGAGGTGAGAAATGGAATGATGATCTGAGGAAAGAACAAGTAGATTCAATTTGGCTGAAATATAGAGTATGTGAAAAGAAGTAATATAAATTAAGTCTGGAAAGGTAGGCTGGAGCCAGACTATAAAGGGCTTTCAACACCACCCTGAGGAGTCTATATTTTATCTTAGAGGTAATAGAGAGTCACTAAAAATTCTTGGGTAAAACAGTAACATGGTCAGACCTATGCTACAGGAAGACTATTTTGGCAGCTCTGCGAAGGACTGGAAGCAATCAAGAGAATATTGCAAAAATCTGAAAGAGAAATGATTAGCATTTGAACTGGGGTGGTGAAGATGGAGAGAGGAATTCACAAGATTTGGCAACTAATGAGCCAGGAAGACTCAGGAATGCCTCTGACCTTGAGAATCTAGATGTGGAAAACAGTAGCCTCATCAAAAGGCAACTAGTACATTTACTATCTCCCACAATCTCCCCTTTCAAATCTTTCTTACACATATAACATACTACAGAGTAACATTTATATGTTATTATTCAATCACTATCCTGCTCTCTGTTAAACCCAAGTTGCTCTCTTGGTTCCCCACCTCATCCCCCACTATTTCCATCAATTTTATTTTGCTTCACTCCCCAGAAGAGTTTGTGCTTAAACCTTATGAAACGAGGAGGAGGAGGAAAAGGAGAAGAAGAAGGAAGAGAAGAAGGGCAATTAAAATACAGCTGACAACAGGTTTGTCTTCTGATCCAGTGAATGTCTTTAGCTGGTTTTAAGCCATCCATGCTAGGAACATGTTATAGACATGATTTTAGACAACTTACAAGGGACCTCACCCTTTCCAGCTTCTAAGACTCAGTGACAAGAGCTCCAGGGATGTTTTGCATGTGTTAGCCAGGCAGGGCTTTGGTTTTACAAGATAATTATCTATGACGCCTCTGCAGTTACAGAGCTCAGTGTAAAGCTAATGCTTGCTCAATGAATTCTTGTCAGTACAAAGGACAACATCCTGGAAAGTGAGTAAGTGCTTATGATGGTATTTTCTTAGCATTACCATTTGTTTAATGTTAATGGAAACTACTACTCCACTTGTTCCTATACATTTTAAAGGAAAAACTCATCCCTGCTACTGAACCTTGATGAAAGAACAAAAGGTGATGACTAGGACACTATTTGGTTACAGGGAGTGGGATTCGTGGCGCTTCTCCATCTATTATCTCTTCATCTGTACAGCTCACATTAACTCAAGAAGGGAAGATTCTTCATCTTTCATGGGTTTAACCTAGGATTAAAACTCCATATATTTTATTCACCCTTCTCATACTTGCCTGCTCTCTAGCACCTACTCACATTAAAATAAAAACAAAACTATACAGTGCTTTAAGATTTGGTAAGGCACTTCATAAATGTTATCCTATAGGTTCTTCACAGCAATCCTGGGAGGTAGGTTTTACTATGGTCCCCATTTCACAGATGGGAGCACTAAAAGAAATAGAAGGGAAGTGATCTGCCCAGGATCACCCAACTAGTAACTGTCTGAAGCAGGATTCAAACCGTCTTCCTGACTCCAACTCAGGTACTCTGTCCACTGATAAATGTGGAAAGTAACTACCAAAACTTCAAAATGAACCACTATTTATGTGAAACAGTGGTTATAGCCCAATCCTAGAATAAAAAAAAGAGCCAAGTTTAAATCAGATATTAGTTATGGGACCCTGGGCAAGTCACTTAGCCTCTTTCAACTGTAAAATGGAGAGAATAACAACATCTATTTCCCAGAGTGGTGAAGATGAAGAGATTTGTGAACAGTGTAGCGTAGTAGTGCCCCATACATAGTAGGCACTCCATGAATGCTCATTTCCTTTTTAATATGTTCAGATTCCCTTCCCAGGACTCAGAGATTATCTATGCCTTTCTTACTTGCTTTTGCTATTTTTAATTCTTTTTTTTCCTTTTAGGTTTCATTTATCCATTCAAAAATGTTTCCTCACCACTTATTATGTGCAGTATCCTGCGGTAGGCACAGCTTGAGGCAGGAAGATTAGTGAGAGTTTTTTCCCTCAAGGAGCTAACAATCTGCTCAGATCTCCATTTTAACCTGTGAAACGCTTATGAAATGTGATACAGGACAAGACAGTTTAAGAGAAGCGTTGGTGTGTCCCTTTGTTATTTTCCTTATTCAGCCACTGAAGTTCCTTAGTCTTATTTTGAAGAACAAGAAAAAAAGCAAATAGAAAACCTCTTCAATAATTCTCTTAAGAAAAAACCCCTCAAAACTAAAAATAGCTTAAGATGGCTTTTTCTTATATGTTTCTCTCAACTTTTTTTTTCCATCTGTGGATCAAGATGCCTTTGAAGGGAAAAAAAAAATGAAGTTTCCCACCCAATGTTCTCTCAAATGTTTTAAAGAGGTAAGCAGATGATGGTGTTTCATGGGAAACAAGGCATGCAGACTCAGCACTCAGATTCAGCTGCTGTGACTGTGAAAGAAGTGGCTTTTATGGGAGGCTTATGGAATTGTTTCCTGACTTTAAACATCACGCTGTTCACATGCTAACGCCCTCTCCTCCTAGGCTAGCTTCCTTCTTACTTCACTCATTCATTCTTCCTACAAAGCCTCTCTGGTAATTTCCTCTTTGACCCAAAGGGTCCCTGAGCAGCTCACCAACCCTTTTCCTGCACCCAAGCCAGTGTCCACACTGACCATGGACTGAAGACAATAGAAATTGAACCCTGAGATTGTAAATTCTTTTGGAAATGAAGAGAGGCAATAGGTTCCTATGATTCAGGAGGTAGAGGTGGAGGTGGGTTAGATACCCAAGGCGGTGAAGACAGTGAGACTGTTCTTGTTGAAAGCAGAGTGAGTGTGGACTCTGGATCCCTGACTTCTAGGAGTCTAGATAAAAGAGAGGAGAAAGATTAAGGTTAAAGAAGACAGGCAAAGCAAGGACAATTACAAAAACCACAAGAAATGTTCATTAAACACCTACTGTGTTTGAGGCAGAGTTACATTTACTCTGTTGAATGTTGAAAAGATCACTAGGCTTTTAAAAGTAATAGCTGGCATTTATATATAGCACTTTAAGATCTGCCAAATTGTCTACAAATATTTCTCATTTTATCATCACAACAATCCAGGAAGGTAGATGAGAAAACTGAGGTAGACGAATGTTAAGTGACTTGCAGAGGATTACACATCTAATAAGTTTCTAAGGCTAGATTTGAACTCAAGTTTTCCTGATTTTAAATCCAGCGTTCTGTTCACTGAACTACCTGCCAGCTTCTAGTCAGAAAGATTTAGCTTCAAATCCTTCTGACACTGATTTTCTGTGTTCAATTCTCAATGCTTCGGGCAACTAATTAAGACTTACCTGCTAAGTCATAGGTAGCTCTGCCTTGATGGAGGCAGTGCTCATCAAAGGAGTTCTCAAAACAGAAGAAATTGCATAACCTTCACACATTCAGTGAGGTTTAAGGCACGACACAAGGTACTGGAAATATTTACACAGTCAACCTCGATCAATATTGCATTGATGTGATAGACATGCCTGGTACTTATTAAGCATTTTTTAAAAGCCTTTGATTGGAAAGAAAGTCCATGACTTCACAACTGTAAATACTTTGTCCCCTAAAAAAATCCCAATCCACCCCTTCTTTTCACTATGTGTGATTCTTGTCCCCATATCTTTCCATAAATCTTCCAGAGGGTTTACCTCAAATGCTAGATGCTTTCCTTTATTGTTTTTTAAAATATTTTGTGGATGGCAACAAAGTGACCAAGCTGTTCATCTATTATCCTGCAATCATGCTATTTGACTGGCCTGCTTCCCTTTTTAATCAGTTACATCTTTACTGATAACTTTTATGCAACTCTTTGAAGATGTTACCATTGACAACAGACAGAAGCCTACGATATGCACCACGAATCTTTACATGCCTCTTGGAGGTATGAAAATTCTAATTCTTCTGAGATGAGTGTTCTAAGATTCACAATCACATAGAATAACAGCAGAATAGTAGCATTAAAAAGATGGTTTTGGGAAGCAGGAAACAGACCAATAAATGTTAGACAATTTCCCAAATTCAGTTCAACCTTAAAGTTACCTCCTATTCAAATTTTGGCTCAGTTCATAACTTGTCATAGATAGAGAGATAGATATAAATGTATATGTGTGTATATATGTATGTATATGTGTGTCTGTGTGTGTGTAAACTGGGGATTAAAATAGTCTCCCCATTCAAATGCATATCGACAAATGATGTCTGTATCCACTTAATTTTTTCTGCATAGAGTTTGGAAAAGACCAATCTCTTTTAGAAGTCAATCAATCAACGAACACACATTTTCAAAGTGCCTACTATTTGCCTGGCATTGTGCTGTATTGGAGTAAAGTAAATATGGATTTCATGGATAAAGCCCTATAGTGTCTCAAGGCTCAGAACCATCAGTGCAATGTTGCCTATGAAAAGGAGCACCCAGAGAATCTCATTATCTTTAAGGAAAACTCTTGTCTGCTTGGACTTTGCACAGATGAGGAGGTGCTTTGGAGAGCATGTAGCTACTTGTACAAAAAAGAATGATACAGCCAAAACAGAGAAACCATCAAAGTGGTGATCATCCCATCAGAGTCAGAGAAGAAGAAAAGAGAAGCAGTGGTAGGGGAATCTCTGATGAGAAATATCTCATCAGTTATTTGTTGACCTCATAACAAAAAGAGGTTTATTGTATTCCAAGAGTACATGCCCTAGACATAACTGAGAAGCTAACAAGGCTTAGCAAAACAGATGGCTAGCACCCATTTCTGATGAGTCACATGATATTGATGGGGTGCTTATGTTTGTGCTTGAACCCCAGCTCTAGGACTATATCTCTCTCCAGCCCAAAGACCCCATCATGGGCAATAACTCATGAGTAGGCCCCAAACTATCTCTCCCTATTACAAGAACAAGCTGACCTCTATAGAATTTCCCATGTATGAACAAGACCATCTTGTACCAGCAAAACTACCATGCACTGATTGCCAGTTACCATATATAATCTAAAGTTCAAGCTATAGGCATCAACTCCCAAAGTTATCTTGTTACAGGTGTAAGATATACAGATGTACAGATCCCTTAGGAGCCCACCTACCCAGTTCATGCCAGTAGTGAGGGACAGCTGCGCCCAAGGTACAGAAACTGTATGTTACCACCTAATTAGCACTCTTGGCATACCACGCTCACTGAACTTTTCCTATATAAACTTTAGCAACACTCCTATTGGGTTTCAAGTTCCCCAGAAGAGCTCTGTCCACCTTTATTAGCATTATAATAAACTTTTTGCCACTTGACCAGAAGACTGCTTGAGTCCACAAATTCTTTCTAGACAACTCTGTCTTGAACCTTGGTATTCTGTAGTCCCTACACCCCTATAACTGCATCAATATAACCAGAAGTAACCTAAGAAGTATTGCCAAAGATTATAAAGTTTGAGGCAAGAAATTAAGTATCTTAGAGGCACAGTATGTATTTCTGCTCATTGCTGCCTATTGGAGGCAAAATATATGGAAGAGAAAAATTGATTTGGGAAATGAACAGTCAGCTAAGAAGGTGGTATCTGAGAATGGACTACGGCTTAAAATATTGAGATGACACTCTTGGCCAGGGATAGGGTGTATCTTACAAAGGTATTCGCTGGGTGCCTTGCACCCCTGATTTTAGATAAAAGAGTTGAGGAGAGCAAAATCTATCTACATGCATCCAGCAAGGCAGATATCATAAGGAATAACCATAATGAAGAATTGACAATAGCTAGCATTTATACAGCTATATACTCAAGGTTTACAAAAAAACACTTTACAAATATTTTCTCATTTGATCTTCACAGCCACCCTGGAATGTTGGTAGATACTACTATTATCTCCATTTTATAAATGAGGAAATTAAGACAGAAAGAGGTTAAATGACTTGTCCAGGGTCACAAAGCTAGTAAGCATCTAAGGCAGGATTTGAACCCAGATCTTCCTGACTGCAGGTCCTACTGTTTCACCTAGTTGCCAAAAGTAGCTGAGTCACACAAAATTTCAAAGGAGACAAAATTCAAGAAATAAACCAGTTGTAAAACCTGCTGCCTTAATGTATATATACAAATGGCCATTGTTTAGGCAGACGATCTGAAGGTTCTAACACAAATAGGAGAACTTAACATCACAGATATCACTGAGACTTAACGGAATAAAACCCATAACTGGTCTAAAGCTCTGGAAGGACATACATTATTCAAAAAAACATAAATAGGTGAAATCAGAAGGGGCCAACAAATATTAAGAAGGCATATTTACATTAAGAAATCCAAAGGCAAGAGTGGGGAAACATAACAGGAAACATTTAGTAGCAAACAGAAAGAAAGAGAAAAAGATGTAATTTTGTCAACAAAGTATACTACAGAAAATAGAAAGAGGAAATAAATGAGAAATTTGGGAAATAGCACACAAGTCCAGAACAGATGCATGACAGAGTAGAGATGGGAGATTTCAGTTACTCAGACCTCTACTAGAATGCTCTCTTCTCCCTCTCCTCTCCTCCCCTCCCTCCTCCTCCTCCTCCTCCTTCTTCTGTCCCTTTTCCTCTCCTCCTCTCTCTCTCTCTCTCTCTCCCTCTCTCTGTCTCTGAAAGCAATTAATAATTTTTTACTCTGATGTTATGATAATTTTATCTATCAAAAGGTGGAGGAATCAACAATGGGAAATTTCTATAATAGATCAGATTTTTCATGAGCAGAAACTAGCTACTGGAATATAACTAATGGGAACCTTGTAGGAAGCTAATCACTCTGTCTTAGAATTTGTGATAGAGAGAAAAGTCAGAAATAATCTAACCTGGATTCTAAATCTCAGGAAAATAGATTTTGAAGCATTCAGAACAAAGCTAGATTGCCTCCTATGGCCTAAAATCTTTTTGAAGCCAGCTTAGGAGGGATGGGAAACTCTCAGGAGTGAAATTCTGAAGACACACAGGGAAACACAATGAAGGAAAATAAGAATTGTCTCAAGAGATGAATGTGTCTGCAAGAGATTTACCAACCAACCAAGAGAGTCAGTCAACAAGCATTTATTAAGTGCCTTCTGCATGTCAGACACTGTGCTGAGCACTGAGGAGTCAACAAAAGGCAAAGAACAGCCCTTGTTCTTCAAGACTTGACAGTTTAGTGGAGAGATAACACGAAAACAATCATATGTAAACAAGCCCTATATAGGCTCAATTGAAGATGAGCATTCAGGGTGATCAGGACAGGTTTTTTTTTTAAGAAAATGAGACCTTAACTGGGACAGAAGGAACTCAGGGAAGGAAGGTGGTAGAGAGGACAAGTGAGATTTTCCTGGGCAAGACAGCAGCCAGTAAAAATGTATACTCTGTGTACAAAAATATTTATAGCAGCTTTTTCTGTGAAGGCAAAGAATTGGAAATTAAGGAGATCTCCGTCCATTGAGGAATGGCCGAACAAGTTGTGGTATGTGACTGTAATGGAATGTTATGGTTCCATGAGAAATGAAGAGTGGGATGCTCTCAGAAAAGCCTGGAGAGACTTGCATTAGCTGATGCAAAGTGACATGCACAGTGTACAAAGCAATAGTGATACAGGAAGATGATCAGCTGTGAAAGACTTAGCTATTTTCAGTAATACAAAGATCCAAGATGAAAAAATGCCATCTAGCTTTATTTTTCTTGAGTTTTTTTTTGTTTGTTTTGGTCTGTTTTCTTTCACAACATAACTAATATGGAAATGTGTTTTACATGTATAACCTATATCAAACTACTTTCCTTCTCAGTGAGGGTGGGTAGAGAGGGAGGAAGGAAGAGAATTTGGAACTCAAGGTTTTAAAAATGAATGTAAAAAATTGTTTTTACATGTAATTGGGAAAAATAAAATATGAAATAAAAAATGTACAAAGTAGAAAAACAGAATGTCTTATTGAAAGAACAACAAGGAGACTACTGTCTCTTATCTTCGTCCTTTGTTTTCAGAGGACTGGGTATTTCCAGATACCACAAGGTGATCTCTTGACTTGTACATGAATCAGATTTAAGTGAGGCAGAGTTGCACAAGGTCATCTGCCTCACTTTCTCTTGCTGAGTCATTCAAGTCCAATGGCAAGACAAAAGCCAAGCCAACTGGCCATGGCCCAAGATGCAGTGAATGACGTTGGCCTCTTCTATATCTTACCAAGCTCTAAGCATTCCACAGCACCTGCTTCAGCCGCCTTCATGGCCAACTGGAACAAACTGTTTTCATCTCCATTCTGCCAGGGGAAGTCTTCACATACTTGGGGTAGATATCCCCCTAACTCATCAACAGGTTTTCAGCCTGTCAGTTACCCTCAACCTGGTTGAGCCCATCTATCATGACAGTTTTACTGGGGTATGTCTGCTGTGCACGCTACAGCTTTGTGGAGCCATAGGTGACAGGTGTAGAACGACTACAAAGGTCTTTCTTATACCTCAAGGGCCAAATTGTGGAAGTATTTGAATGATAGAGGATTTTACATTTGATCCTGAAGGTTATAGGAAGCCACTGGAGTTATTTGAATGGAGGAGGGGAGTCACACTTGCACATTAGAATATTAATTTGACAGCTAAGTGGAAAATGACTACAGTACGGATAATCTTGAGGCAGGCTGTTGGAGTGGGGGAACAGAGAATATAGATTTTAGAAAGATATATACAGGGGATAGAAACAAAGGCAGAAGACAGAGCATTAATATAGAGAATAACACGTATTATATTCATGTCCTGTCACTATAATGAGCTGAGGCAAGCAAGGGAAGCTAAGAACAAAAGGGGGAGGCTTATTTTGTTTGTTTGCCTGTGTTTTCTATCCTGAGGAGAAGAGGAGAATCAACATAAGAAGATAACTACTTATTGGGGTGCATTGAACAGAAAGAATTAACAGAGAAGAGACAGAATGGCTCAGTTAGCATTTGCTCTTTTCTCTGTCAAGGAGAATAACCTTCCCACTATAAATGACAAAACAAAAATGACTAGCAAGAAGTTGATAACTAGGATCAAGCAGTAAGCATTTATTTTAAATAATATTTTATGTTTCCCTAATTATATGTAAAGACAATTTTCAACATTTCTTTTTTTGAATTTTGAGTTCCATATTCTCTTTGTATCTTTTTCCCTTCCCTCCTCCCTCCCTGAGATGGTAAACAATCTGATATAGGTTATAAATGTGCAGTCATATAAAACCTATTTCCATATTGGTGCTTTTTGTGGGGGAAAACAACAAGAAGGAAGGAAGGAAGGGAGAGAGAGAGGGAGGGAGGGAGGGAAGGAGGGAGAGAGGGAGAGAGAGAGAGGGAGGGAGGGAAGGAGGGAGGGAGGGAGGGAGGGAGGAAGGAAGGAAGGAAGGAAGGAAGGAAGGAAGGAAAGAAGGAAGAAAGAAAAAGAAAGAAAGAAAGAAAGAGAAAGAAAGAGAGAAAGAATAATGCACTGCTTTGATCTGCATTCAGATACCATCAGTTCTTTTTCTGGAGCCAGAGAGCAATTTTCATGATGAATTCTTTGGGTTTGTCTTGAATTGTTATGTTGCTAAGAATAGCTACGTCATTCACATTTGTTCATCATACAATGTTGCTGTTACTGTGTACAATGTTTTCCTGGTTCTGCTTGCTTCATTCTGCCTCCATTCATGTAAGTCTTCCCAGTTGTTCTGAAAGCATCCTGTTCATAAGGCTTTAAACAGATAAGTTTCTATTTTACAGTAGAGACAAGAAGAAGTTACTGAAGTGGTCAGGTTTGTGTTGAAGGAAAAATTACTCTGGCTACAGCATGTACTAAGGATTGTAGTAGAGAGAAACTTGAGGTAGGAAAACCAATTAGGAGGTTGTTGTAATAACTTAGGTGAGAGGTGATGAGGCTCTGAATTAAGGTAGTGTGTGTTCATCTTTCATTGCTGAAGAAGACCATGCCATCAGAGAAATGATGACATGACTTGCACTTGACTTTGTTTTGAGTGAGGGAGGGCTGTACAGGTCACCAGCCTCACTTCTCCACTGACCAGATATTCATCAGGATGACTGGAGATGACCCAGGATGAGGCAATCGGGGTTAAGTGACTTGCCCAAGGTCACACAGCTAGTGAGTGTCAAGTGTCTGAGGTGAGATTTGAACTTAGGTCCTCCAGACTTTCTGCACTGGTGCTCTATCCACTGCACCACCTAGCTGCCCCAAACTAAGGAAGTAGATAACGGTGGGAGTAGAGAAAAGAGATTTGAAAGATGTTTTGAAGGCAATAATAGCAAGATTTGACAAATGGATAAGTAATAAGATAGTAAAACAGCATCTAGTTATTTTTATATATTTCAAGTTACCTGACCCACAACCTTAGGTTCTTCGACATGTGACAGATGTGACGAATGAACCAACTGTCAGTGATATTTGAAAAGTTGAGGAAAACAAGAGAGGTAACACATCATTAGAGAAGGGCAAATGATGTCATCATGTTTTTTTAAGGAAAGAAAACAGAGTATGAAAACTATAGAAATGAGCTTGACTTCAATTCCCGGGAAAATTCTAAAATAGATCATTAAAGAGGTGAGTAGTCAAGATTTAGAAAAGGAAGTAGTGATAACAAAGAGTCAGCATGTGTTCATCAAGAACAGGACATGTTTCAGACCAACTTTATTTCCTTTTTTTTTTTTACATGTTTTGTAAACTGGTAGACCAGGGGAATTCTATTTTTTTAAAAAAAAACATGTATAGTTTTTAGCAAAACATTTGATCTTATCTCATACTTTTCTTGTGGAGAAGATACAGAGATGATAATGCAGATAAATGAATTCCTCACTGGATGAATGGTCAGATTCAAAGAGTAGATATTAATGATTCAAGATTGGTTATGAGGAGGTCTCCAGTGGAGGGCCCCCAGAAGAATTTGCCCTGTTCTGTTTAATATTCTTACCAATAACATGCTTGACTCCCTAGCTCCTTTTTTGGCCAGCCTCTACATGCTCCATTTAGCTTCCATTGCCCTGTCTTCCCTGACCCTTTTCAGAATATTGCTACTAGAAAGGGTATGTGACTATAACACCTCTTGGTATTCTTTTGACATTCAAATGACTCCACTTGGTATTCTTTTAACATTCAAAAAAATGACACCCCACCCCCTCCCGGCCATCAATCCTCCATATGTATTTTCTGTTCTATAAAAGTATGAGCTCTTTGAGGTCGGAGACTCTTTACTTTTTGATTTTCATTCCTAGCACTTCACCTTGTGATTAGTACATAATAAATGCTTAATAAATCCTTTTTCATTCTTTCATCTGAAGGGCTGTCATGGAAGGAAGAATTCAGATTTGTTCTGTTTGTCGTAGGAGGGTAGAACCAAAAACAATGGGTAGAAATCACAAGGAGGAAAATTTAGGCTTGATGTTAGGGAAAAAATTCCTAATAATTAGACCCCAAAGCTAAATGAACTTCCTTGAGAAGGGATGGATTTCACTGCATTTCAGATCCTCAAGCAGAGACTGGATGATCATTTACTGGGCTCCTATATAGAGGGAAGCTCCTTTCAAAAGGTGTGTGACTTCATCAGGAACAGAACACATCAAGAGCTTGTAAGTCCTTTCTCTGACATGACCAATAACCTGGGATGCCCTTCAGATATGGGTCGAACTAAATAATAACTGAAGTTTCTTTCACCTTTCAAATTGTGTGATTCTATAAGCATTATTTTTATAAACCCCTTTGGCAAGCATATGTCTGTCTGCCTCTTTTATGCCTGACTCGATCCCTGGAAAGTGATCTAAAGAAACTTGTAATTCCAGGGAAGGGAAAGAAGAGATGTATCAGTGAAGCATCACATGAACATTTTATTAAGCAGATCAGGCTCCAGGTCTTAAGACTCCAAGAGCAAAACACTGGCGATGCTGATATACATTCCTTTACCTCCACCTAGAAGCTCCTGGAGAGTAATCAAGGACATGCTAAATTTTCAGTGTGAGCATTTATACCTCTGAAATAAAAAAACACTATAAATCAGGGTTTGATTTATTGTTTTGTTGGTGTCTAGACTTAAGAAAGTGAGGGAGAGAATGTTAATAATGCATATTAATCTTAAAAGCAGTCTTGCATACATTTCTTTCAGAGAGCCAGTTATTAAATATTTGCCAACACAGCCCTGAGAATAACAAACCAGAAACCCCAACTAATATTTTTCTGTTCTACAGACACACTTGTGTAGATACAAATTCCCTTTTGACCAGCCTCCCCAAGTAGTCAAAAACAACTGAATCAAAGAAAAGATCTTCTTGAAACACTATCCAAATCCCATAAATCTTGCTGATGCCCCAAATTCTTTTACCAAGAGATCAAACCTCTTATTCTACAATTAAAAATAAAATGTTTAATATATAAATAACCTTCAGAGAGAATAAATTTTTACTCAAAGATATCATAGATTCAGATTCAAAAGAGATCTTACAAGTTATCTGGGCCAATATTCTTATTGGCAAATGAGGAAACAAACCCAAAATTGACTTGCTCAAGGTCACACCACTGATTAAGCATCAGAGGGAGGATTCCAACCCAAATCTCTCCTCACTCCTGATAGAAGACAGATAAAAAAACCCAAACACACAGGAATATCTGAACCTGGGAAGGAGAGGCCCCTAAAAAAGAAAAGCTAAGGGGAGACAAGAAGCTGATGATGAATTCTAACAACTTCCCCCTTTTTGCCTAAAATTGGCCCTGTTTACTTTCATCTGTAGTCAGAAATATAAAATATATATATAGCTATTTCATGTTCTTTATGAAGTGGATAAGTCCCACGACACCAAGCTCTTTCCTTCCCCTCTTGCCATTTCATCCTCCAATACGACCAAGGTGATAAAAGATTCCTGGAGAGTATTCAGATTGTTTCATGGGGACAATGAAATGTCCGACTTTCTCCTGACTCTGATCAATATTCTAGCGATCCCTCCTCCCACTCCTAATCCCAGTTTGTAAGTCCTCTGAACATTAGTTCACTCCTTGTTCATCGGATCTGGGAAGAACAGACACAGAGGGAAAAATGCTGTTTAATCAACCAATCAATCCACAAGTATTATTTAACACTTAATACAGGTGATAGATTTTTCCTGATTTCAAGGAGTTTATATAGTCTAGAAGTTTGGAGTAAAAACAAATATATATGTGTATATATGTGTGTGTGTGTGTGTGTGTGTGTGTGTGTGTGTGTGTGTGTGTGTGTATGTAAATGCAAAACAGATGGTGATTTGAGGTAGAAGGCACTGGGATATGGTGGGGGGTCAGGGAAATAAGGAAAGGCTTTATATAGGAGGGAGAATTTGAGCTAAGCCTTAAAGAAAATTTCAAGAGGAATGCTAGAAATGATAATGCAATGATAATATAGATAAATGGATTCCTAACTGTCAGACTCAGAATCACAGATCCTGAGAATCAGGGGTGAGGAAGCAGTACATTCCAGGCATGAGAGATAGTGCAAAAAGGTACAGGGTATATACTGATTTGGCTGGAATTCAGTGTTCTTAGAGGGAATGTGTAATAAGACTAAAAAGGTAAGTTAAGGCTGGATTGGGAAGGGTTATTCAAGTTCTAACCTTGCAGCCCCTGGGCAATAAAAGGGAAAAAATACTCATTCCAATTTGGTAGAAACTTGACTAGCTGCTTATTTCCAACAGCCTAAAAAGCAACCATACACTGGGGGCCCCTAGGCATGTACCTTCTCTGACTATTCAGTAATCTAGCTTTACCCTTACATATGAGGACACAAAAACAAAGGATCCCCAACTTTTTTTTTTACAATAAATACATAGGCCTACCTGAGAAAAGAGTTAAAAGAGCAAAGGATGGGGGAAGAGACCAGGCTCTTTCTACAAAGACCCTATTTTCAAAATATCATTAATGCTAGGTAAGATACTCTGAAGTTTCCTTCGTATCTGCCCGATTTTTATTTTGTTTGTGCATTATATTCTGAAAGAAGCTAGGCTGACAGCCTTGGTTACTGAAGGTTTATAATTATTCTTAAAAGGCATAAAGAGTGTTGCAAAATTGCCCATTCCTGCTGTAACCTTGGTCAGAAGCAGAGGAGAAGGGGATGGGGGGGAGGATGGAAATGAATCCTTTAATTGTAACTACCACTATGGGCCAGATTGGAATTTATGACTTGGAGGCAAAAAGTTGCTGGCCAGCTACCAACCCCTCAAACACCCAATCCCTACCTACCAGCCCCTTTGCTTGGTTTTTTATGGCTGAATAAAGTACTGTCTTTTATACCCAAGTAGCATGTCCAAAGTTATTTGAAAACTTATTTGTAAATACTGGTGAAGAAAAGAGTGCTCTAAGTCAGAAATCTCATTTCTCGTAAGTCTCACACCTAGCTAAAACAGTTGAAATAAATTCACCAAACATTTTTCACAACTACATTTCACTTAAAATCAGCTTCAAGTCCCAAGGGTCTATGAAAACATCATTCTTCCTTCTTTATTAAGAGCACTTATAACTCACATTTATATAGTTCTTGACAGCATGGGTATGTAGATAGAGAGCTGGCCTTGGAATCAGAAAAAGTTGGATTGAATCCTTACCTCTTACATGTAGAAAATGTCCTTGGATCAATTCACTCAACTTGTCGAGGTCAATCAAGTAATAAGTACTAATTGAGCACCTGAAACCTGAGAGAAAGCTGAAACCACTTCTATGCATAAAACATCTTACTATTGTTCCCATTGGGGAAAATTCCCCAAGACTATAGATTATAGATTGCTCAACTTCATTGGTAGGAGTTTCTATACCAAGGAGTCCGTCAAACAGATTAAGTCACAGTGGCAACCAAATAATAATAACAACAGGTGGCATTTATATAATGCTGTTTAGTCTACAAAACACAGATGTAGCGTCATTTCATTGGAAATATTAAAGTCAACAAACATTTATTAAGCACTTACTTTGTGTCAGGTACTATGCTAAGTGCTTGGGATACAAAGAAGGGCAAAATTGGTGATAATGTCCCTGTTTTACAAATCAGGAAACTAAGGTTCAGAGAGGAAAAAGGATTTTCCAGCAATCACACAGCTAAGAAGTATATATCCCAATTTTAAGCGTTTGGAGTTAACACATGTACCCCTCATTGATGTTGCTTCATTTCGGGATATCTTGAGAAATACAAATTGATTTGACATGGTTCTACACCTTGGCAGTGTAAATTTCATTTCATTAGGTCATTGCTAACTTAATTTAAATTAACCTAGTTCCATCCACTTCCTATAAGCTGTCCTGCTGACCTATTTTTGTTAAGCTTTTTGCAAAAGTCCAGACAAGAATGTCACATAACTGCTCTGTTTTAGAGGGATTTTTTGGTTATTAAAAAAGTCTGGATTCTACAGGTCAAATATATGTACAATAATATGTATGATGCTGACAAACTAGTAATAAAGTTGGCATTTCTGATGATTAATTGCAACTATAATTTGCATATAAGCTGTGGATTTGTCGGAAACTAATTTATTCATCAACACTTTAGGTTTGGAAAATCCACTTTAGGGGAATACATTAAATCCTGAATGACTTGGTTCAGTGAATCCAATGGGATAAAATTGCCAGGAAGTGCTGAACACAAAACAGACCATTGTAAGATGGAGGAAACAGAGCTGATGGCATATGTTAAAGAGGCAGAATCAATAATTTACAGAACCTTCAATATAGGCATCCCACTATGCAGAGGACAGCCTATCTGAACACAGAAGGGTAGCAGCATTGAGATCAAGCCTCTATAAACCTAGCCAAATCAGGTCACAGCTCTGCATGAGCCTCCACTCCTTTCTAGCTTATTCTCTATCTTACTCATGCGAGCAGTTGTTCCAAATGCAGCCCCTCTCTCTCTCAGTTGAGGACCTCCCATCATCCTTTACAGAGAAAGCTGAAACCACTTCTGAGCTCCCTCTTCTTCCCTTCTTTTTATCCCACAATTTCTTGACATCACCCCCCCCCCCACTCTCTCCTCCTTTACTCCAGTCTCTAATGAAGAAGTGACCCTTCTCCTCATGAGGCCAACCCTCTTTATATATCCTTGATCCCATCTGCTTCTGTCTTTTCCAGAAGACCACACCCACAATCATCCCTCCTTACACTCTAATCTGTATCTTCTTATCCATTGCCCAAACATGCCCGAGTCTTCCCGTCCTTAAAAAACCCTCTAATTTATGTAATGCCATCCCAATTAAATTATTAAAAAATTACCTGAGTCAGAAAAAACAACAGGGTTCATTTGAAAGAGCAGAGGGTCAGAAATTTCAAGGAAACCAGGGGAAAAATATGTGAACGAACTAGATTCAGTATTATCAGACCTTAAACCATATTATAAGGTGAGAGCAGTGTTGAAGTGTAAAAATGGATAATTTGACTATTTTAAATTAAAATTGTCCTGCAGAAAAATTTGAGGAAAAACTCATAAACAGTCTCCCAGATGGAGTACGATTGGGTCAGAATACTGTTGTAGTATAGGAAATGATAAGCTGGTGCATCTAGAAAACTATGAAAAGATTTGGACTTCTGAAAATGCTATCCATCTTCAGAGAAATAGATGACAAGTGAGAATATGTATAATATGGTCACATATATATATATATATATGTCTATGGATATTTATGTATATGCATGTATATGTGGGTATGTATGTGAATCCATGCTTAATTGTAGCCTCCTTTTTCAGGAGGGGGAGAAAGGGAAAAAGAAAATAAAAAGTGCACAGCAGAGGGCAAAATAAAACATACAGGGAAGCAAAGAAAAGATGGATAGCTTTGAAAATAATGTGTAGTATTCATCATATATGTTTTCTTGAAATGGAAATTTATTGCTTTATATTGAATCCTCTCATGTTCTGCTGCATACATGGCAATGTTTTTTTCATTTCTTATTTTGTATATAAGTTTAACATAAATTTAAAAAATAAAAATAGGGGAGAGTAACTAGGTGGCACAGTGGATAGAGCACTGGGCCTGGAATCAGGAGGACCTGAGTTCAAATCTGATCTCAGACACTTGATGCTTATTAGTTGAGCAGCCCATGGTAAGTCACTTAATCCCCATTGCTTCCCCAAACAAAAAAGAACAAAAAATTTAAAAATGGTCTGAACCCAACAATATCTTGATGTAGGCTCCAAAATTGTGATCATTGTGGGTAAAGTCAATCCCACGATGAGGGAAAGTGAACAAACTATGAGATAGAGTAGCCCTAAACTCAGAGATGAGGAGATATGGTAAAACAAGATAATATACATAAAGCACTTTGAAAGCAAATGATATCATATATGTAAAGTTCTTTGTAAAAATTGAAAAAAGCTATATGAATGGGAAGTAGGAGTGGGGGTAGTTGTAGTAATCATAGTTTGGGCACTTATCCTGACTACTTAGAGGTGTTGGGTGACCCTTCACTTCCTCCATCTGAACCTCATTTTCTTTATCTGTAAAATGAGACAATTGAGCTAGATAATACCTAAAGTCCTTCCTAGTTGAAAAATTATTTGTTTCCATGATGTTCCATGATGACAGTCCAAGACAACAGAGACAGAGTACTTCCTGCACAAGACTCCAGGATTGATAGGCAAAGGAGATAAAACGCAACAGAAGGAAGCTACACAGAGCTATGAAGTTGGAAAGTGACCATTTTGAAGATCAATTTTCATTTTAGTTGAATGGACATCCACATTTAAGATGAATCAGCTACTAGGCAACCGTTTAATTATTTTTAAGATGTCACGCCTATTATAAAGTGTGATGATGAATTTAAACATATAATAAGAAGTCAACTTCATTTAATCAGGGATAAAGCAAATGTTAGTCTATTACATCACTGCCACCTGAATGAGTAAGCTATATCAGTAGCTGGTAGAACAGGAATACATCCATTGTAATAAAATATTAGCATAAGATTTATCACCTACTTTAAGACTGAAGATAGAACCTTTGTTCTTGCCTGCAAGGAATCCCAGCTCATTATTTCATGATCACTTCCTATTACGTACAGACAGCCAAAGCACTATTTCTTCATTTATCTCGAAGTACTTATAAGTCTTACGTCTTTATTTCAGATCTGGTCTAGTTAATTGTCCATTTATAGTGCCTGAACAAGATACATGTACTGATGGATGAGTTCTATGGGCAATCCTCCTAACTGCATACCATAGTCTAAGAATTTTCATCCACTTGATTGTCCCATGTAGGCAGCTATGCTGAAATATTTTGAGAGATTATGGTTTTCATTGGGAAGAGGCAGAATCAAAAAGGAAGAAAGAGATTAGACTAAATTGCCTTTGGGTAAATAGACAATTCTCTCAATCAATCTGAATTTCTCCAATCTGAAGGCCTGGGTTTTTTTTTAACACCAACACTCTTCTGGTGGCGTGGTATGACTATGAGTCATGGAATATGACAGTCTTGAAATTGAGGATCACCCAAAAGAAAATGGAAGGATGCATGATGGGCCTAATCAGACAGCAGCACGTTACAAATCAAGAATTATACTGGAGAAATAGTATACTGTAAAGGACGCCATCGAAAAAATGAATGGAAAAAAAGAGAGGGCTACCACAGCAACGAGTAGGATAACCAGTGGCTACCTCTCAGGTCCTATGGATCTCCACATAGTGTTTAGAGGAAAGAAATAGAATAATAGCTTTGAAAGTAGGAGAGATTACAAGCTGGGAGTGATCTGTGGAGGAGACCCCGGCAGAGAGGAAGCAAGGGATTTCTACCTCCTTCCCTTGGCCCATCAGACACTGACCATGCAGGTTTGAAGAGGAGCAATTCAAATCTTACCTATTGTCCATGGAATAAAATATCAACATCACCCCCTAACATTCAAGGCCAACTACAGTGTGGCTCCAATCTATATAGATCTGAGTTCAAATATGGCCTCAGAATCCTACTAGCTTTGTGATCCTGGGTGAGTCACTTCACCTCCATCTACTTCAGTTTCCTCAACTGAAAAATGGTGATACTACCAGTACCTAACTCACAATGACAATCAAAATGAGACGTTTGTAAAACTCTTAGCACGGTGCCTGGCACATAGTAAACTCTTAATAAATGCTTATTCCCCTTCTTTTATCCCATAATGTTTTTTTTATGCATTCTACAGTCTAGTTAAATTGGACTGCTCATCACACTCTGCTCTTGTCCTGCTGTCTCCTGTATCTGTGTGAAGGATGAGAAAGGAAAGATTCTCCCACTTCCCTGTCTCTGTCTGTTCAAGTCCTCCCCTTCTTTCAGTGGTTAGCTTAGGTGTCCTAGGCTCCACGAAGTCCTCTCTGAAATCCCTACTCCCATCCCCTGGTATCTCCTTCCTCAAAGTTCCCTATACTTTGCCTGAGCCTCATCTTTGCATTTATCTCATTCATCCTCATCCTAGCTTTTTGTCTATTTGTACTTCTTCCATTAGACTAAAAGTTCTTTGTGAGAAAGATCTGTGGTGTACCTCTGGGTATTCCAAGATATTCCCAAAGCACCTTGTATGTGGTAGAAACAGCTGGACAATACAATATTTAGAGTGCTGAACTTGGAATCAGGAACCCCGGGGTCAAATACTGCCTTCAACACTCACTAGAAATATGGCCCCGGGCAAGTCACTTAGTCTCCATTAGCCTCAATTTCCTTATCTGTAAAATCGGAATGATAACAGCACACACCTCATAGTGTTGCTGTGAGGATCAAATGGTATAAATATATGGAAAATGCTTTGCAAACCTGAAGGTTTGTTGACTGCTTAGCTAACAAAGCTCAAGAAAGCACTACATGTGTTGGAGGATAGTAGTCAATAGGCATTTATTAAATACTGACTGCATGCCAGACACTAGACATTCTTCACTGAAGATAGAAAGAAAAGGTAGTCCCTGCCCTCAAGAAGTTCATATTTTAACAGGAGAGAAATTATGTTAATTACTAGGTACATATAAGAAGATGTAAAAGTGTACACAGAAGGTAATCTCAGAGAAAAAGGCACTTGGAAAAAGCTTTGTGCAGAACTGAATGCTAAATTGTATGTTGAAGTAGGCAATCTGGATGGAAGAGGAAGGGAATGAAGAAGAAAAAACATGTAAGTAATGGGCTGAAGTCTTCAAGGAATGTGAGAGGAGAGTTTTTTTATGAATCACATGGACAGACTGCCAAGTCATCGTCAGAAAACAGTAGGAAACCAACAGAGTGGAGCAAGGAATAGGCCAACCTCATCTCTTGACCATGTGAGTCTAGTATCAAAAGACTGTACATTTAAAGCAAGAAGGGACTTTATAGACTGTCAAATCCAACCCCCTCATTTGGACAGAACCTGAAAAGAATGATTGGAATACAGGTTGATGTAGTGAGGTCAGTACCATGATCATTCTTTGTACCACCAGTTTCCCATAAAGATGTAATCCATTCACTGAAGATGTTATATATAGGAAAGAACACACTATTCAACTCATTCAGCTTGATCCTTCTCTTTCCAGAATACATCCTCCTGAGTTTCAGAAGGCAAAGGAGCCTCCCTCTGTCTCCCTCTTTCCTTCCATCCCTTTCTTCTCTCCCTCCTAGATACAAACGACCTTAGGAATTTGAAGGATACAGTTTTCTTGCCTGTAACTGTGTAAGTCTTATAACCATATAATTTCTGAGTTTGAAAGGACCTCACAAGTCTTCTAGACCAATCCATATCTAAGCAGGGGCCCCCTTTGCATCATCCCCCAAAATTGACTATGTGTCCCAACCATGAAGAAGGTCTGCTGCCACCCCACATCCATCCGTACTTCATAAAGTAATGAAGGAGAGTCTAGTACATCTCTTCACAATTTTCTAACAATCCTAAGAGAGAACTGAGCTCAGCGTCCTGTCCTTTATTCTTTTACCAGCCTCATCACAGTGAGGCAGTTGACTAAAAATCCCTTTCCTTTTTCATCATTGTCAAATATTATCTCACATAATCTCTCTTCTCACTGCTCAGTAAGGAGGAAGAGTCAGAGATAAATAACTTAGATTATAGTTTATAATAACCTATCTGCAATGGAAGGCTACTTTAAATTAATGTCTTTGAAAGACCAATAATCCCAAAGATTTGCACAAGACTTAACTTCTCTCCAGGTCTCAGTTTTGTCCTCTATAAAATGAAGGAGTTGGATTAATTGATCTCTATGATCCCTTCCTGTTCTAAATCCTGTGGTTCTAGGACTGGATAATTTCTAAGTCTCCTTCAGCTCTAACTTGTATGAATTCTGGAGCCGATAGCTCACCTCCACTCATAGTAAGTACTACTGCAAAGCGGTATGTTTAAATGAAAGTATCTCCCCTGTCTTCATAACCTAACAATAGTGATGTGCTGGAGTCAACTCCAGTGGGTTCAGGAGAGATTATTATTGTATTAAATTTTCAGTTGAGCATTTATCTAGAAAATCACCAAATGCTTGATATATTGTTTTGTTAATTTTCAAGACTTAAGAAAGTAATGGAGAAGATGTCAATTCAGATTAAATTTAACAATATGTGCTCAGTATATATAGTTTTCTTGGAAAGAGAGTGGTTGAATATTTACCAGCATACCCCTATCTAACAGGTACACAGTTTAAGGAGCTCTCTCTAAACCTATCCTTAAAATAAACCAAAATCCACTGGAATCAGAAAATAAGATAAAGTTTCAGACTCTAGTGACATTATGATCAGGTTTCTGACTTCTGAAAGGATCAAGATGATTATATATGACTGAATGGTCCTATGTCCTAGTTTTTTTCCTACTTTTAGTGAAATACTGGCATTCTTGGGAACTTCTATAGCTGTTTCCCAAGCATGGGCTCCCTTTTCATTTGACCTATTAGTTAAGCAAGTAGAAAGGTTAGAATTCTAATTTTTTCTAATAAGGGATATGGGAGTGTTTGGGATTTAATGCTATCCCCATGTGACTATAAATACAACCAGTAAGTTCTTTCATGAGTGCAGCATGTCAATTTAAGTCATAATAATGAGATAGTAATCAGTTTCATTTATCTCTTTCACATAGACCTTAAGGCATGTCCTCCCCTTACAATTCACTCACTGACTTCAAAGAGAATTTTGTTCTCGAAGAAAAGATACAGTAAAATAGCCAAAACTAAAAAAATGAGATTGAATATGGACCTTTATAATATGCTCAGAGATAACAAGAATTATTATTTCATGGACTACATTTGGTCATTGTTTATAGAAGCATTAATGATAAGTATTTAGAAAATGGTCACCATGAAAATAATTGCAACTTATGCATCAATATCAGTGGCTAAGGACCAAGAAGTAGAGAAATTGAATAAAGAATTTGTAAAGCCCTCCAAATCAAATCAATAAACACCCTGCCTAAAATTGTGATTTTAATGTAATAGTGGAAAAAGGTTGAGGATGGAGAGATTTATATGAGAAAATATGGTTCTGGAAAAAGGAATGAGAGAAGACAAAGATTCAGAGACTACAGAGAAGTCTCATGCCTCTATATGCATGGATAATTTCTTTGAAAACAGAATTGGTAGACACTGGAAATGATATCAAATGATACTGTAAAGAATGAAACTGATGCTATTTAACAAAAGAAAATATTTGGTTTTAATGTGGAAGTTATTCCTGACACAACTGTACTCATAGAGTCATCAGACCTAAGATCAGAATGAGTATATATAAATGAGTGAGTAAATAAATAAATAAATGAGAGAGAAAAAGAAGAGAGTGGAGGAGGAGGAATAAAGATGAGAAAATATGGCATATAATTGAAGCAACTTAACTCTGGATACATAAACAAGTTAATGAAAATGAAAAATGGACAATAGAAATGAAAATGACATTGGCATTGACTATAACCAATGTAAATTAATTACCACAAGAAGAACAAGAAACCTGCAAGTGGGCTAGTCAGAAAACATTTGACTACAAATGGAGATGGTTGCCAAATACAATATTCATCAGGTTAAATATAAACTCGTTTGTAAAATCTCATGAAAGAAGAATGTAAGTATTTTTAAGCACCTCCTATGTGCTGAGCTAAGCTATGTGCCATTGTACTAAATACTTTATGAATATTATATAACTTAATTCTCACAACTACTCTAGGAGAGAGAGGCTCCCCCTTTTACAGCTGAGAAAAGTGAGGCAAACAGAGGTTCAATGACTTGTCCAGGATCGCAGAGCTAAGAAGTGTCTGAGGTTAAACTTGAATTTAGGTCTTCCTAGATTTAAGATCCTAAGCCCTAATCACCTAGAAAAATGATGGATGATTATTATTCATGAAAAATATCTTCTCATGAAGCAAAGAGAAGCAGAAAAGGGTAAAAACATTTTGAAGGAAGCTTAGCAAAATATCTAACAAAGGAAAGTCATCCCAAGGTTATTCAAGTATGAAAAAAAGAAAGAGCACTACAAAATAAAACAAAAATGGAAAAGATTTACAAAGCTCTTTTCTCTAACAAGGACAGCAGATCCACCATCCTTGGACCTTAAAATCTCAGTCCTACACATGTTTATAAAAGAGACAGAAACAGCACTAAGGAGAATGAAGATGGACAATCAGTGAGACTGAACCAAATATAATAGAGTGTGTATGTTAAAGGCAAAACATCTGTGAGGGGAAGGAAGGACTTTGGATAGTGAAGGAGGGGGACTTACCCACACTATGTGAAAACTCTTAGACCTCATTAATACTGGAAAAAAAGGAGATGAAAAGAACATCAATAAATACTAACCTATATGCCCATTCTCCCACCTCTACAAAATCTTTGTCAGATTCATCTATACACAAACTGAGGACATCTTGGTGAAGAAATTACTAGGGAACAAGCAGCCATTCACAAATGTTGTCCATATCTTTACCATTTTGCAATTAACTAAAAGATGTAGAGAAGATAAAATCTCATTGCATTTAGTGTCCATTGGTTGTGAAATGCATTTGATTCAGTAGAACAGAACCTCACCTTGCAAGCTTTTTTAATAACAAGGTGTAGCTCATCCACATTATAAAATCAAAGAGTCCTTCACACACATAACAACAGTTCAGCAGCTCTTTAATAATAAAGAACAGGTGAAACATAACACAAGGAGATGTGAGCTCACCACAAAGTATATGCCATTATAATGTGTAAGGTTCAGCACAGATGACGGGAAAAATAATTCATTGTGGACGTTGATATCTTCTACATGCTCCTCTTTGAGGATGTCATTGGGTTGAATATATCAAAACCCCAAATACTGGAGAACTTCCTGGGTAAGACTGGTAATAACTCAAAGTAATGTGGCCTGTCCACAAGAAAGACAAAATGGAGGAAGAATATATATTGCCCCAATTTCAACATATATTTAAACGAACACACTACGGAGTTTTCCCAACAATCTGAGATAGAGAATACAGACAGACAATGACCTTGGCCCAAGAGTTGAACAGTAAGAGTAGAGTAGGGTGGATTGCTTTTAGGCACTTCTTTTCAATGCAAACATTTTATTAGGATTGCTATATGGCAACCAGACATGAAATACAACTGCCTCCAACAAACTAAAAATGAGTATTTCCGAGAGGGCGATGGAGAAGCTCATGGTGTGTGTGTCTGTGTATGTGTGTGTGTGTGTCTGTGGGTGTATGCGTGCACGCGTGTGTGTCTGGTGTGTGTGTGTGTGTGTTTATGTGAGCAGGCTGCAATGTATAACCAATGAAGAGCTCCAAAGACCAGGAATAAAAGATGTGATCCAGGAATTATATGATAGGAACAGACGCCAAGAGAAACAAAAAAAGGTTTCCAGCTCCTTGTGGAGAACTTTGAAAAGATATGGACAAGGTAGACAAAGGACAGGTAGACATGACTGGGTTTCATTTTGCATCACTAGAAGGAAATTCTGAATTGATGAGATCATAAATCCATTAAAGTAAATACAAAAATGTATTTTAAAAAATTTAAAGCATTAGGGAATTATTTGAAACAAAAAATGATATTCAAAAGAGAGTAGAAGGAAGTTCAGAGGGAGAGGCAACAATGTGAAATGAGCTATATACTTTAAAAAAAACTAATCCATACTAAGAAGGAGTCATGGTTTCAAATACAGAAAATAAATCTATGATCCAAAAAAAAAAATAGGAAAAAAGCAATTGGGATATACATTTTCTTTTTAGGATTTAATATTTCCTCCTTTTATTAAAAATGATGGATTTAAATCATGAGATATGAACAATTCTGGGATATAATCCGGAATCCTATTTACATGCTTAGTTTTATCCTCCATCAGGATGTACACTGTACAGTGAGCTTTTCAGAAGCATGTGCATTCTCTTCTGTATTACATAATGTCAATTTCCAAAGGCTATATAAACAGTGTGTTTATTATTCACCTCTAATGATCTTTTGGATATGAAAGACTGCTAATATCTGGGCTGCTTAACCTTCTTTATCACATAAAAAGTAGCAATCTTAAGACAAATCTTTCCCAATATGAAATTTAAACAGATTAAAAAGAGCCTGACCTGTGACAATTCCAGCCTACCCTGTGAAACTCCATTCAGTTATATGTATCCTTGCAGAACATAAATCTTTCCATGTTGTGTCAGATCTCATTCTCTCCCATTTACCTCTAACCCATCTAACTATGGTGTCCCCATGGCCCCCAGTGACACATACAGAAGATGTCCCCTCTATTTTTTTCCTTAAATTAGTCACCAGCAGATGAAATGAATGGACCATGAATAGG
The DNA here is from genome assembly GCA_028658325.1 of Potorous gilbertii. Classification (NCBI taxonomy): domain Eukaryota; kingdom Metazoa; phylum Chordata; class Mammalia; order Diprotodontia; family Potoroidae; genus Potorous; species Potorous gilbertii. The sequence continues at coordinate 66,813 of JAQQSK010003332.1, forward strand.
ATGGAAAAGCCTCCAAATCACATGTAAACTCATAGAGGGCAGAAACTATTTCATTTTTGTCTTTTTATATCCCCAGTGTCTGGCATACTTCCTGGCACATAGTAAAATGCTTAATAAATGCTTGTTGATTGATCAGTTGATTGATTTGAGTCTCAACAGGACAATCAATACATTTTTGCCATCTTCACAGTCAGGTCATGACTAGCTTATTGTGCTCCATTTGTCATTATCTATTGTAAGCCGAATAGGCACAAGCACTTAACTATTTGGTCCCTCTCTGGGAAGATACCCTTTTCTATTCTGAACCAAGCTCCCACCATACCCCACCCTTGAAAATGTGCCCTCTAATTTATATTCCTGTTGACCTCTTACATGGCATTTTACATTTATGGCTAGTAAAGCTAATGTTATTTCAAGAATTTTAACAGTGGTAGGAAATATGTGCATGTTATTAATTCCTTAGAAATATTCTCAAAGCATGTCCTAAATAGTTGACATTGTCCACCAGGGAAACATTTCCTCCTGCCCCCTTGAAAGCTCAGATAAGCCTTATCTTTCCCCCAGGGCTTCTTGAGTTGCCACCTCTCTAATTAATTTTCTTTGCATCATTAATCTTGAAGTCAACAAGGACTCTAGACAAGCACATCTATAACCTGTGCCAAATCATCTCTTTTAATTTTTTTTCATATCAGTCCACTTAGAGACAATTTATTTTTATTGGAACTTCTTTCTAAGCACTTTCTTTACCTTTGTCCATGTTTGTAAGGAGTCATTTTTAATTTATGAGTGCAACAAAAAATAATTTAATAGAGACCCTTCATGGCTTTAAAATTACAAATATATATTTACATATAATATACACATGTATTATATATACATGTATGTGTATATATCTCTATATTTTATATCTATATATCTGTAGCTATATAGATATATAGATATAGCTATAGTTTTCTTCTTTCCCCAATATCAATCAAAAACAGTATTTCTCCTCTTACCTAAGAACAGCTACTAAAAAAGGGCCTGATCTGAGATTCTGTTTAATTTTGGCTAAATAATAATAATAGTTAGCATTTACATAGCACTTTACAGTTGGCAAAGAATTTTACAAATATTCTTCCATTTTATTCTCATACCTCTGCAAAGGAGATGCTGTCGTGATCCCCACTCTGCAAATAAGGGTCCTGAGGCAGACAGAGCTTAAGTGACTTGCCCAGGCTCACACAGTTAATAAGTGTCTGAATCCAAATTTGAACTCAGGTCTTTCTAACTCCAGGTATAGCACTCTATCCACCTGGTTATTTCAAGGCTAAAGTCACAGATTAAAGTGGGAGATAGAGACAGAAAGCAACAAAAGTAAGGTTGGCCTGCTATAAATAAAAAATTTTCTTTTTCCAAGAAATCTCAGACCATTGCAATCATGATTTGGTTCCACCGAGGATCTAAAAATGATGCTTTAAGAAAAGCAGAAATATGCTCCTAAGGTTTACAACCTTCTATTAATTTATCCCTTTTCTAACAGAGGCTCTCTGCCATCCCATGAAACAGGCATTAAGTTGCCCCAGTCACCTTCAGGAAACGTGTCTACCTCTTAAAAGCACTTGCCAACTTGTGATGAGGATAGAAATCTTGAGTGGTTCCTTGGTCCCCCACCCCATGATGCCTGAAGACTGGGAGCAAGACAATATGGAAGTTTCTTCAAACAGGATTAGGCACTAAATCAGGGAGAGTGGCCCATTTCTTAAAAAGGAAGTGACTCTGTTCTCTTCATTTCTCCCTACGTGGCAGGTAGATCTCTTTTTCTAGATGCCTCTTGAAATGTTAAGTGCAAGGGTGACAGCCTTTCCCTATACCAGCAACCAGGTGTTTGTCAGCACATGGTAGTTAAAGCAAGGAATCAGGTATGGTGACCAGAGATTGGGCCTTGGAGTCCCTGGCATCCTTTTCTGCTTTGTTTTCTTCCAGAAAACAGGGGAGTGAAGAGTGATTCCAAGGTGGACCTAACTAGCCTTGAAAAGCAAACATGAAGGCACAGTAATAGATGACCGATATAAGAGCATGGCATAACCCTATTTTTGTTAAGTTCCAGGAACGTTAAAGCTCCAAATTAGCGGAGGATATCAAGGAGGGCTAAAATGGATAAAAAGTGTTTTGGGGTTCTTTTAGACAAAAGGGGATTTTAAAAAGGAGGATCAAAGAAAGGATAGGACCTTTACTAGAGGTCGTTGAGATGGTGACAACCGAGCAGGTGACTAAAGTGTCCATCCCATTTGACCCAAAGATTCTATTATTTAGCTTTTACCCCAATGAAGCCATCAAGAAGTCCCAATATTCAATACTGGGACTTGATAGCAAGCATTGTTTTGTGATAATAATATTACATTGATATTGATATTCATAGCAGCACGCTTTGTGGTAGCCAAAAATTGGAAACAAAGTAGATGCCCATTGATTGGTGAAGGGCTAAACTAACTGTGGTAGATGAAAGTAATGAAATACTTCCATGCTATTATGGAAATGCGCAGGAAGATCAACATGAATTGATGCACAGAGAATTAAGCAGAACTAAGAAAATAATATACACCATTACAACAATGTAAACAGAAAGAACCACAAAAAAAACCCAAAAGTGAATACTGTAGTATTATAAGGAACACACATGGCTTGGGAAAAAAGAGGTATGAGAAGATTTTCACATCCCACACACTTGCAGAAGTGGTCCAAAGTGTGGCATATTTCACATATTTTCAAACTTTTTCAACTTATTGATCAACTATGCTGGTTTAAAATTTCCTCTTCTTTTTTCTCTTTTTGTCTTTAGAAATTCCATTTATTAATATGAGATGGCTCTCTCAGAGGAAAAGATTATGGAGAGAATTATGGTTATGTAAGAAAACACATTAGTATATTTCTTAAGAGAAAAGACAAGGTGCTCAGTTTGTTTCTTTTTCTGTTAAAAAAAGGATTACCTTTATACTCAAAATGAATTACCTTTATACTCAAAATAATAGAACAAAAATAGCTAACATGGAATTACTCATGAGAAGTAAAAAGACTGTGAGAAATCTCCTAGCTGACCAAAGAATTCAATTTAGTATCCTCAGATACTAAAAGACAGTGCAGGTACAAGGCAGCTAGGTAATAAAGTGGATAGAGTATGAGGTCTGCTGTCAGGAAGACTCATTTTTATGAGTTCAAATCTGGCTTCATACACTTACTAGTAGTGTGACCCTGGGCAAGTCACTTAAATCTGTTTGTTTTAGTTCCCTCACATGTAATATGAACTGGTGAAGGAAATGGCAAACCATTCCAGTATCTTTACCAAGAAAACCCCAAATGGGGTCACAACTGAAAAATTTCTCAACAATGACACTAAAAGACCTGGTAGATGTCATTGTTAAGCCATTGTCAATGGCATTTGAAAAATCATGAAAAAACACAAGATTAAAGAAAGGCTAATGTTTTCCCAGCTTTCAAAAAAAAGAAGAGTATATCAACTCATCCAGTGAGCTTGACTTTGACTGACAGGAAAATTTTGGAAGGAATCATTCAAAACGTGGTTGGTAAGCATCTAAAAAGTGGAGTGATTACAAGGAGCCAGCACAGTCTTACCAATAATATGCCAGATTCACTGTCTTTTTTTTTTACAAAAAAAAGAACTAAACTAGTAGATACAAAGAATGTTGTGAGTAATCATTTACCTAAATTTTATCAAAGCTTCAGATAAAAGTGGAAGGATAGGGGTTGAATTGTAATATAATCAAATGAATTCAGATCTGGTAATATGACTGGATTTAAAGAATAGTTGGTAATGGTTCAATGTCAATATGGCAACAATTCTCTAATAGAGAATCACAGGAATCTGTACTTGACCTTGTGATGTTTAACATTAACATCAGTGACTTGGAATAATAATAACTTGGAATAATAACAGTATTTATATAAGACCTTCTCTGTTCCAGTTACTGGGATAGGCACTTCACAAATATCCCACTTGAACTCACAACTCTGGGAGGCAGATGTGTTTAACAATCCTCATTTTGCAATTGAGGAAACTGAGGGAAACAAAGGCTAATGACTTTCCCAAAGTCACACAGCTGCTAGTAAATATCTGATACAGGATTTGAACTCAGGTCTTCCAGATTCCAGGCCTAGCACTCTATCCACCATACCACCCATCTGCGATAGCTATTGGGGTCCCTTTCAACTCTCAAATTCTGTCATCCTGTGAACCGAGGTCTCACCCAAACACTAACACTTTTTTTTACTAAACCAAGACTCCCAACCAAGCAAGGTTGTTTTGGCGGTGGGTCTGAATGATGGATTTTAGAGAGACACAGGAAGAAGTAAGACCAGTTAGGAAACTATTACAATAGTTCAAACAAGTGAACTTGATTTAATATCATGGCAATAGGAGTGACAGAACAAACACTGAATCCTCTGTCCTAGACTCTTAAGAAAAGTCATCCATCCTGTCTTTGGTGAGGCAAAATAAGTTCTCTGGCATCTTGCCCTGTTGCCTTAGTAGCTGGAAGGAAGGTAAGGAAGTGAGTCAACATGTGGACGCAACTTGGTTAACCCAGGATTTGGTTCTTATTCCACAGTAAACAAGTCAGCACTGCCAAAACTGCTGATCACTCTTAATGGAACCTCCCATGGGTGGTGTGGATGGCAAAGCCAGTCGTAGGAAGGGAGCCTGTGTCTTTGGGATGGTGAGAACAAGTACTGCATAACTCATATCCTATCCATTAACTCAAAACATCTTCTACAAATCCACTCATTTCCAATTCCAATGGCCCTGTGGGATGGGCAAGGGTGAGGTTTACTATCCCTCTATTATATATGAAGGAAAATGGGGAAATGACTTGGCTTTAGTGATCCAGTAACTCAATGACAGAGTGGGCAGCATTTGCTTTAGCCACTGGACCATATTTCTTCCTTGGATGTGTGACCACCACAACGAAAGTTATCAGGAAGGTAGAATGTAATCATGGATAGTTCAGGTACAAAATAGCCACATGTATGTGGAGGGAGTCAAACAAAAGACCTTACATTTAGTCAGGGACAAATAGAACATGTGCAGAGAACTCAAGGCACTGGTTTAGCCTTCCCCTCTGTATTTTGAGTGTTTCACACACAATCAGCTGTGGTCCCTTCCATCTAGTTTATATTTTTGTACCATAGATAAAAAGCTAGACCCTTTTCTTTTTCTGAATAAAGATATCTTTGAAAAGGATCCCTTGAGACTTTTTTAACAAAATATGCCAAGATGGGGAAAAGGGTTGCTTTTCCAAATTCTGAATATATTTTTCTCATATACTTCTCTCTTCCTCTTACCACTCCTAATACTCCCATTGCTCAAAGGGCAGCACAGATAAATAAATGAATGAGTGAATAGACATTTCAAAGGAAATAGGCCATATGCAAGTAAAATGATTGTCAATGAAATTTCCAAATATGTAAGAGTCATATTGAACAAATGCCCTAAATTAGGAGTATAATTCTATGATATATTAACACTGCAAGGTATGTACAGAGTGCACGTCTTAGGTCAGTCCACCATCCAACAAGTACTTATTGAGAACCCACTGACTCCTGCCCTCAAACTGCTGTACAGGTGTAAAAAAGGTAATTGCTGATAGAAGGCAATATATAATCAATATCTACCAAAGGGTGGCACAGATGTATTAGAGGTGATGAGGGGAGTCTCTGTAGAAGGTGTTGAGTCCCCACCCACCCATCCAACTAACTGATGAGATTGTCATTGTTAGAAGGACACCTCCTCTGAAAGTCAATATTCCCTATATCCCCTTGCAGAGTCCCAACAGCAAATTTCCTGTTCTGGAGCTGACTCTAAGGAATCGTTACTGGAGCTGTCGCTAGAGAAATCTACTCATTAGAGGAGTCAAGCAGTTCAGTGGATGACATCTAGTTAATATCCCAAAGTTAGGTTTAGGCACAAATTGTATTTATTTATATTTATAAAAATGACAAATCCTAGAATATTAGACAGACTCTAAAAATTAAGGCACAGTGGATAGAATGCTCAGCCTGAAGTCAGTAAGTTCAAATCTTCTCACTCACTATCTGTGTGACCCTGGGCAAGTCATTTAATCTCTGTCTTCCTCAGTTTCTTCATCTACCTCCCAAGGTTGTCATGAGGATTAAATGAGAAAATATTTGCTTACAAATATTAACAAATATTTTCCAGTTGGCAAACCTTAGAAGTTCTACACAAAAGCTAGCTATTGTTGCTATCTATAAGAATTTCAAACCAGTTCACTCCTGTTGCCCCCTTTTCCCTTTTCATTTCCCTAGCTTTCTCTCCCTTGAACATATAGGCTGGAGTATAGTAAGATGTGGGAAGAAAATTGGATCTCCCACCAATCCCTCTATTTTTCCCACCCAAAGAAGAGAAAATGGCAACTTTCAAGAGAAACAGAAGGCAAGTGAAGAGGAGTTCCTGGAACTCTAATTCTGCCTGCCTTGTCCCTTTCTGGGTTTTTTATTCCTGCTCATAGATCAGACTAGTAATCCTGACAAAGGATCTTTCTGATTTTAGGATTTGCCTTATGGCTAATGTTGAATTTGAAACTTTTCAGGTTCTGAAGCTTCTGAGGAGCTTGGAAGGTACTAGGTTAGGGAGCAGATTTCCATGATAGCCTGCTGTTTGCAGAAGGAATGGGATCCTGATCACAGGGTTGCCCTGCAACTGAAGGTCTGGGGTCATGCCATGGGGTGTCAGGAATTCTGAACCTTGCTCCCTGTCTATATTGCTGTGCTTGGCTCTGATGGTACAGGTTTAAGGTGAAAAAGAGTATTCTTTCAGCAGTTCCACTTTACATGTAGGGAAATCTAATGAGCTATTGGAGTAGTTTATGTTCATATATTTGTTTATGGGTGCCTATGACTCTTCAGAGTCTTATTCAGTTTTCATAGTGAGTCTCTCATACCAAATGTCCATATTGTGCTTTGAATGCCTGTGAAGGAGAGGAATCCCTGCTGTCCAGTTTGGAATACCTATGCTAATCTAAACTATATTTTAAGGATTTTCCCAGAGCTCAGGTGGGGGCATAACAAACTAGAGAACCTGACCTGTTGGGATCAGTCTCTCAGCATGTAACTCAGTCTCTAGAATCCCTGGGGTTGAGGGTGGGGTGGGGAGTAGGGAATACAAGTGTGACTCTAGAATGTAAGAGGAGGGGGAACAAAACATAAATTTTCAGATGATCAGTGTTCCTTACCATAAGATCAATCTCTGATACCTTCAGAAAGTACAGGGAGGGATGCTGAAGAGCAAGAGGTGCCTTCAATGGTGTTAGTGGATAGAGCATTTGACTTGACATCAGATCTAAATTCCATTCCAACCTCAAGCACTTACTAGCTGAATGACCCTGAGTGTGTTACTTACTTAACCTTTGGTACTCAGAGAATTCCCCTCATAACTTCCCACCTGTTACTTTCCTGGACTTCATCTTCAAAAAGTAATCATTCTGCAAGATGAAATCAACTCAGAAACACACCTCCTTAGATCATTTCCACCCTCCTTACATGAATATATTCTGCCTCCTCTTCCCCCTTCTATCCCTCCCCTCCATAGTTCCTTCATCCTGCTTTCCAGCTTCTTTTGACATGTTGTTTCCCCTGTTAGACTGTGAGCTCCTTGAGGACAGGGACTATCTTTTGCCTTTCTTTGTATCCCCAGAATTTAGCATAGAGTCTGGGGCATAGTAAGGACTTAAAAAATGTTTATTGACTTGGACTGGCTCAGCCTTAGTTTCCTCATTAGGAGAGTGAAGGAAGTAATGGACCTACTTCCCAGGATTATTATGAAAGTAGAATGAGGTCACGTATGTAACATATGTAAGCCACACTGAAACCTTTAAAGCTCTACAGGAATGCTAGCTATGAATATTATCTCTCTCTGCCTTGATTACTTCATTTGAAAAAGACAGGAGTTTCATTCACTGGCCTCTAAGATCTGTTCCAGCTCTAAATCTATGATACTATGAGCCAGAGATGACAATGATTAACAAAAAAAGATAAAATGTTAATAGTGGGATTTCAGGCACTTGGGAGAGAGCAGCCCCTTCTGGTGTCCCTCAGACAGAACCACATACCAGAGTAAGTCTGTCCTTGATACCAGGCTATAGAAAATTATAGAGAAATAAAATGGTATGGAATCTGAGAGTGATGTAACCTCTTTGAGCCTTATCTGTAAAATGAGGAGATTGGACACAGTCGATCTCTAAGCTCCAAAGCCTATGTAACTATTACATAGATCCAAAGCGTCATTCCAATTATTTTCCTTCTCTAGATGGACCTCCAATACACCTAGTTCATATTTCCTTTTACCAACACATATCCATAATAAGAATTCTATTTTAACACAAATACAATGATTTTCCCAGATGGAAATTATCCTTGGCATTATAAAGATAACTGCACTTTATGTTACATTCTAATGTGTATTTAGCACAAATTACTTAAAACAATTCCTTCTAATAAAAAAAACTCTTCCATTTAAGGATTGTCTATAATGTTTTCATGAGTTTCTTCGCCATTAAAGTGAGAATGTGATACAATTTAACAACCCCTCGTTGAAAATAACCCAAGAAATGAGAGTAAAAACCTTATTGTCTGTGATGTTGAAGAGCTATTTCTCATAAATCATAGTTAGGATCTATAGTACATTTCCTTAGATCTGCCAAGGTTTTAATGAGAAAGGAGAGGAAGGAAGGAAGGAAGGAAGGAAGGAAGGAAGGAAGGAAGGAAGGAAGGAAAGAAATAGGGAAGTATGGGAGAGAGGAAAGCTCTCCATTCCTTTCATGATAGTCAAAGATATATTTCATAAATCTTTCTTTCATGATCAGGGATCATGATTTTTGTTAAAGAGCCAAAATTGTAATAGAATGAGAGCTTATCTAAAATCAGTGAGGAATTCTTGCATTCTTTCTCTTGACTAGGACTCATGGAGGATGCCTTACAAGAGTCCATCAGTCTTGTGCCTGCTTATTCGTGCTTCTGTGTTTCTGTACCTTATAAAGTTTTGAGCCTAGTCTAAGAAACAATTTGAAATAATGGAATCTACTAACAGCAAATCTCATATAACAGTGTGCCAACATAACCCCACAAGACGAATTCTTTAATGCTTGGAAAGAAGGAAAGCTTCCAGTTAAACCATGAAGGACCAAAGAAAAAAAGTGGTTAGATAATGTGGAATTTGGTCTTAAGAGCTAGAAATTCAGCTGATAAATTACGTTCGCCTTCATTTGATCCTTTCAAGCAGTATAAACTGAAAGATTTAAGGCTAGCCATAGGAGATAAACATCCAGATCCGATGGAAGTTTGGTTTTGCTGGATAGCATTAACAAAAAAACATGTGGGTTACCTGACGACCCTTACCCCACTCCCTCAGGAGTGTCTTCTCTCAACCTGCTGCCTTGCCAGTATATCCATCCTCTCACTCCTTGGTTACTTCTCACTTCTTTGCCATCTCCCGCTACTTTGTAGCCCCTTTTGGTGGTTTCTGTTACTGCTGCCTGGTCTTCTTCATCTGCTCCTCCTCTTTCTTCTCCACTGGCCTCTGCTCTCCACTCCCCCTTGCTCTCTTCCTAAATCATTTGGAGATTTAGTTCCCTCTGAAACTGAAGAACAATCTAATAGTGTTTTCCTTTTCCAGGAAAGGCTTTATTATAAACACAGCAAAAACATAAATATTCATAGATACCACCAGCTTTTCAGCCCCTCTGACCATTGAAAATGGAGAAGGGATACCCTCAAATCTGATGAAGACCCTAGGGCTAGTACTCAGTTTGGGGTCATTTTAGGCAGTATAATTCCACCTGGGAAGATGTTACCAACCTACTCTCCCCAGAGAAAGAACTATCATCATAAGGACAATTAATAGACTGGCCCTTGTTGGAGGGAGCCCTAAAGATGCTTCATTTCTTCCAGTTGGACACATCAAGATCCCCACTGGAATCCTAATATTCAGGCTTATTATACTAAATTGGTGCAAAGTGGAGAGACCTTAATTGCTTGCATGGAAGCTTACACCAGACCAGAAAACTGGAGCAAATTCCAAAAGCTATTGCAAGAAGAAAATAAGAACTCTTACCAGTTTGGTGATAGATCATGCGAAAGTGCTAAATGACAGGCAGAATTAAACTCAATTAACCCATGAGATTCATGCATCCTTAGTACATACTTTGTTAGTCAAAGCCTGCCCAAGATACAAAAGCAAAATAAGAGATGCCCTGGATGACAATGTCTGTAGACCATTTTCTGAGCACTGACCTGCAGATCTATGAAGGAGAGGACAAGGAAGTAGAGAAGCAGGAAATACAGAAACCTACAGGGGGAAAAAACAAAGTGTTCCTGCCCCAGTACAGACTGACCCAATGCAAACTTTCTGGTTCCTGTCCAGGTATTTTTGGAAACTTGTGAATCAAGTACATGCTTTTATCGCCACAAGAAGGGTTATATTGCCCAATACTGCAGGAAGAGAAAGTAGGACCTCAGGAACGGGGAAAAAAGCAGCCTTCAAGACTCCAAGGGAAAATCTGATTCACGAAGGTATGGAGGAAGGAGAGGCGCTAGGACTTTTAGCAAGGATCCCTTTGTTTTTCCTGAACCTGATGTCCTGGTTCCTGGGATTTTGGTCCATTCTCTTCCCCTCACTAGAGAACCCTATGTCATCCTTAAAAGTTAGTGATACAGTTGATGATAGTTTGCTGGATGATGGAGCTCCTAATCCATTTCTAATGAGCAAACCTGATTCCAGTGATGTCTCTATTAAATCTATAAATTTTGGGGGGGAGAGGGGTCTTAGGCAAGCCTCAGACTGTTCCCAGATAGTCTCATTGAACTGTATCCATTGCCCCCCCCCTTTCTGTCAAAAACTCCTTCCTCCTCATGCCTAAATTCCTTGTTAATCTATAGGGACAGGATCTCTTATGAAAACTAGCACTACTATTTCCTTTTCTCCTGATCATGTTCTGTCTTTACAGTTATCTAAAGATTTTGTCTCCTTATTCCCTATTCTGATCCAAAACGATCAGGAGGCACATGGGAATGCTCTTAGTATTTCATCTGACATCCCTGACTCTCTATGGGTTTCTTCCTCTTTGGATGTAGGCCTCCTAAAATCAGCCATCTCAATTACTAGCAAACTTAGAGGAGGCCCTGCCCCATCTGTCTCCCAGTACTCCTTATCCTGAGAAGCTATGGAGAGAATTTCACCCATCACTGACTCTCTAAGGGATCAAAGTATACTATACCTTGCAAGTCGCCTTTCAGTATAACTCTTCTCCCTGTCAAGACAACTAAGCTAGTTTCAGACAGCAAGTCTGTTTATTACTTTATCCAAGATTTGTGTACAATTAATGCCTGTGTTGTACCCAGACCTCCAGTGGTGCCCAATTCTGCTATAATCATTTCCTCAGTTCCTTGTGAGGCTATCGGTTTTACAGAGATAGATCTTTGCCCAACATTTTTTGGACTCACCTACAACATAGGTGTGTGTTTGTTTTCTCTAATTTTACCACAAGATTTAGCACCTATCACTTTTAAAGGTACCATCCTGATCCAAAAGGGGCATGCCTTGGGTCACTGAATTAGTAAGTGTCTGAGGTGAAATTTGAATTCAAGTTTTCTTGACGTCAGGCCCTGAACTCTATCTACTGTGATGCCCAGCTGCCCTCTGTCTTTCATAGTCTTATTGTTTGACAACTTGTGCCTGAAAGGTCAAACAAAGTTTGGGGAATATTTTCTCCCTGTTATAACTATGTCATTCTTCTTTTTCTTTCCTGCCAAGTTTCTCTATCAAAGTAAGTGGTCAGTAAGAAATATGAGTTACTACTGGTTCATATTAAAAATACTAAGATGCCAGTCGGGAGTATTGTTTCCCAAACTAACTAAATAAAAGAGTTTTTGAGCTTGTCCCTCCCTTAAGAACTGCATGTTCATGTATGAAAATAGTTTTTTGTTCAAGCTGATATAGTGATATCTCATTCCCCTAAGATAAGGAGGAGTGGAGAATTGGCTGGACAGAAAAATTTTAACAAAGCAACAAGATCAGATAATTACATATGTCAAATGTAAGTAACTCCAATACAGGCTTTGAACATGTTCTAATAATATTCTAAAAACTGGGTTCAGAACTTCATATAAAATTGTATTGTTCATCCTCTGAACAAGCCAGTATTCTAGAATATGTAGTTTTAGATTTTTCAGTCATTATTTAAAGTTCTTAAATAAATAAATAAATAATTTGCCTAGCCTATCAGAAGTAAAATTGACATTTTCCCTTTATGAAGCTTAAATCTGAATGAAATAAATGAACACCAGTCTGATAATGGAGTCAATGCAAATTCAGAAAAGCACCCTTAACTTCATTTGATATGTCTACTTCGGTAAATATTAAATCTTTTACCAGAAGGGTTCATTTTATAAGTCAGATACTTATAGATTTTTGAAAAATTCTTCCTTCAGTCTGTTGTTGACAGTACCTATAACAGGTACTGGGTTTAGATAAAGACAGAACAGCATGAAGTACGTAAAAAATTTAAATTCTCTGAATTTTCAAGTGTTCCTAATTTGACATTCTTCTCTCCAGTCATTCTAGTTATGTTTGGCTTTTCATGACCCCATTTGGGGCAAAGAGACTGGAGAAATTTGCCTTTTCTTTCTCCAGCTAATTTTACAGAGGAGAAAACTGAGGCAAACAGAGTTAAGTGACTTGTCCAGGATTATACAGCTAGTCAGTGTCTGAGGCCACATTTGAACTCGGGTCCTCCTGACTCAAGACCAAGACCCTTATTCACTGTACTACCCAGCAGTCCTTGTTCATCTTACAGCTCTGTGGTTAATAGGGTTAGAACTTTTAGGTTTGAGCTAGCATTTACCACATGAACTAAGCATTGGAAAAGCAAAATTTAAGAGACTGTAATAAATTATATTTAGTCTTATAACTGGCAAATTTGAGAAGAATTATCTAAGAATCTCTACAAGTAATATGAACCAGAGAAAACAGATCTTCTAGGAGAATCTCTTACCCTTCAGCTCTAAGAACAGATCTATTCCAGAATGCTCAAGAGAAGATGTTTTCAGAAAAAGATGACTGTATCAGACAGATATCTCAGCCTTAAGATATGATGTGTTCATGAAATGGACATTAGGAATGGATTACTGGGAAAGATACTAAATGTTTGCCTTTCCATCTCATTCCTCCCCCATGCATCACTGTTTCTATAAAGCCTACTTACCAAAGGGGGCTGCCTCCAATACAGTCTGTAAATGTATCAATCATGGGTGGTCTCAAAAACTAAGGAGTGAATTGTTTTAAGATTAAGCCTGATGACTTGGGGGTAGTTCCATCTCAAATTAATCTTAGTAAAATAGAATAGCTGCAATAAAAAAGCCTCTAGGTAACTCAGTGAATAAAGCATAGTGTCTAGAGTCAGGAAGACCTGAGTTCAAATCTGGCCTCAGACACTTACTAGCTGTGCAACCCTGGACAAGTCACTTAACACGATGGGCCTCAGTTTCCTCATCCATAAAATGAACTGGAGATGGAAATGACAAATGATTCCAGTATTTTTGTCAAGAAAACCCCAAAAGAGATCATGAAGAGTTGGACATGACTGAAAACAACTAAACTACAACAATCTGGGATAAAATTTCTTTATTCCTTATTCCCATATATTACAGTTACAGCATTAGAACAAGCACAAACACTAGTCTCCTTTTTCACTGCATTTTTGCTTCTGTAATCATTGTTTCAGCTTTATTAACATTATAGTGTGATAGACATATATGATTTTTATTATAACTTGATTTGTAACTTTTATGTGTACATAGGATAGTAGAATTAAAACCAGATGAGGATTGGAGGCCATCTAGTTCATCCCCTTTATTTTACAGATAAGGAAGTAAAGTTTAACAATATTAAGTGACTTGCTTAAGATCACAGAAGTGTGACATGGCAGAGCCCAGATTTGAAACTAGGTCCCCTGACTTCAGAACCAGAACTTTTTCTAGTACTCCATATGTTGTCTCCTCCAAAAGAATAGAAAGTTCTTAAAGCACGGATCATTTCATTTTTGTATTTCTATTGGAAGCAACTAGCACAGTACCTGGCACATAGGAATCACATAATAAATGTTTCTTGGTTGACTGATTTTATAGACCACAGCTACTGTTGGCACTTCTGAGCTGAATCTGTTCTCTTTATTTCCATGGATCCAGTCATCATGGGATATCTTTATTCTATGAGCGAAGTGGGAGTGAGAATACCTACTCTCTATAAGAAGACAGGTGAGTCACCAATATCTCCCCCCAAGAAAATGCTTATTCCCTATCATGTCATTAGGTTGCCTGAGAGAATGTATTAAACTGATTAGAAACTATTTACATGGAAGAAAGAATTTCTTTGCCCTGAATTCCATCTACAAAAGAAACCACATGTCCAACAACAACAACAACAAAAAACTCTCCCTGAATATAATCTATATTCTTAAAAGAAGACATCTTTGAAAGGAAAACAGTACATATACTTTTAAATACCTGTGTATATGATCATTTGAGGAGGTAGATACAAATATAGATAATATAGATACAGACATAAAGACAGAGATAAAAACAGAGATATGTAGATATATAAAATAATTTGAGGTGCCTTTTGGAGGATAGAAAATCTTATATACCCATATTTCACCCCCAGATAATTAATCTCAACCCACTTAGACACTTGCTCAATCATCAATATGCCTAGAAACATAATCACAAAATATAAACTAGGTGTTAAGAAACATTCCCACAACCTCACCATGAGCGTGAATAAGTCTTTAGTCAGTTTGAGAGTATCATAGTGCTTTGGTAAGTAACAACATACAGGAGACATCTTGTTAGTAACTGAGAAAATCAGTCATATCTCCGGGGTCTAGAAATAAAAACAGTGAGACAGTCTGGGAGCAGTGATAGCCCACTAGTGGAAGATCCCAAGTTTGGGATTGACTTAGCTCAGGAGTTATAGAGTTAGACCATTTCACTGTACTGACAGCAAAGGGTAGAAAAGTTGAGGGAAAGTGAC
The DNA here is from genome assembly GCA_028658325.1 of Potorous gilbertii. Classification (NCBI taxonomy): domain Eukaryota; kingdom Metazoa; phylum Chordata; class Mammalia; order Diprotodontia; family Potoroidae; genus Potorous; species Potorous gilbertii. The sequence goes on from JAQQSK010003332.1 coordinate 81,907, forward strand.
GAGAAAGAGCCCCCCCCGCCCCCCCGCTTATTGACCATGTCACTAGAGAAAGTAGAGTAACCAACAGAGAGAGAGTGCATCCCGTTATGAATAAAGAGAAACACCAAAGCAGACAGATGTAGAAACACAAGAAACATGACATCTCCTAGTAGACAGAAATGCTAACCGTGGACTTAAGGAGGAAGTGGAGCCCGTCTGCCTGGTCCACCAAGGGCAGAATGCTATTCAAGAGGAACTGCATGAGGAGTCTACCAATGGAGAAAGTGAGGACTTCAAGCACCAGGAGATGTGACTCTCTCCTTCCCATATGTGTTCCCTATATAGCTATTCTGTCAACAATATACTTTGAGTTTTAGTCTCCTCTTCCCATGGGAACCGATATTTTATACCAACTATTCTTACTATACCATCTTAGTTAATGTCTTTGCTAAAAGCTAATCAGGTCTACTGATTCATGAGAAGCACAATGGTGGGGAATCATGAAGAAAACTATCAGAAGTACAGTCCTTCTGGTTTACTGTACCCACACCCTGAGAGCAGTCAGCCAACTGCTGGAGAGCTGGCTTGTCATCAGCAAGTGCTAGTGGGATCCTGAGTAGTATTCCAGAGGGGTTAAAAAATATATAGATATATACACACACATATGTACATACGTACATATACAAATATATGTATATACACACACATATATATATAAAATCTCAAAAAATTTAGTACAGTTGTAAGCTATTAAATCTATTTTTAAGAAAACAACTTTTTTTTTCTTTCTTAGGAACCATTTTGAGAGATTTAAATTATTGAGAGGAGAGGCTAAAGCACCCACTCTTGGTTTTGCTCTGTATTGGAAACATAAACAAACTTTTTTACCTTGTTTTCAGACAGGAGCATCACTGCAGTTTTCTGTGGTGGTATTTGTTCCTGTTTACTTTTCAAAGAAGAAAGACTTTTTGAGTCTTTTCAGCACAGAAGACCTTTATAAAACAGAATGGGAAACCTGAGAAAAATCGGATGGGATCCAACTATAAGAGGGATACTGGTCCATGTTTTCCCTGATCTTAAGAGGAGCCCATCACCACTGAGCTCCCTTCTCTCAGGGGGTTCAATGAAAGCCATGCAGACTGATGCATGTGTGGGCAGCAACCCTATGGACTGGCACCTACAGAAAGCTAAAGCCAACCCCATGAAGGCCCCAATGAGATAGACCAAGACTTGGATGAACTTCTGACTTGAACTCTCTAGCATCTTGAAAATGACTGAAATAACCAAGAGCGCTTGAATGAGTCACCAGGTCATCATATACACTCTCATGGTGGGGAAGATAGAGATGGTGCTGCCTGCCATGATGAAAAGATTCATGTTTAAGGGGACTCAAGGCCACACTTTTCTGCCAGGATCTAGTCTGTCTCCTGTACCCTGGTATCTGGCATTTGCTTGTCCAGGTAACTCAATGTATCTATGAAATCTCCCTGACCAGCTCCCCAGTCACTTTGACCACTGCTGCTACCTGCTAGGCTGAATGGCCTGTTTGAAACTCTAGCCTCAGTTCCCCACCAAACTTGGTGTAGGTTGTTATGACATCAGCCTCTGAACTCTGAGAACAGGGAAGCAGTCCAGAACTATATTGGTCCCTGTAAGGGACAGGGTTCCTCAACCACCTTCCCAGGGAGACAGCCCCAGACCCCATGAGCACTCCCTGCAGAGCCCTGACCTTGCCTCCTAAATGGCCCTTCTGAGTTCTATTTTAAAAAAAAAAAAACTTTTAAAGATATTAAGGTTTAAAACTGCACGAAGATTTTTGGTATACCTTGTATATATATATATATCTGATCTTTCAATATTTCTGGGATGGTACCCAAAATCCCACTAACATTGGCAATGTGGGTGTGACAGAGAGAAAGAGGGAGAATTTCTTTTCAAAGATATCTCATTTTAGTGCCTATATCAGAACCAGCCCTACTGTCCCTAACTACTACACAAGTTTGTATTTATTCAGTTAATGGGGGACAGCTAGGTGATGCAATGGATAGAGCACTAGCCTTGGAGTTAGGAGGACCTGAGTTCAAATGTGGCCTCAGAAACTCATCAGCTGCATGACCTTGGGCAAGTCACTGCTTGTCCCCGTTTCCTCATCTGTAAAATGAGGTTGATATAGATATATATATTTTGAATCCTCTTTTAAGTTCTTCTGTGCACATGGAAATTCTGTTTTTTCTTTTCTTACTTTGTATTTAATTTTAATATTTAAGTTTATAATATATTTCTTTTTCTTTTCTTATTTTGCATTTAAGTTTAAAATACATTATTTTATAAAATAAATGAGCTGGAGAATGAAATGGTAAACCACCCTATTATCTTTGCTGAAAAAGAAAACAAAAAAAAAGTCACACAAAGAGTTAGACATGACTGAACCCAATGAACAAAAAAATTCAGGTAACATATATGAAAGTACTTTGTAAAGTATTGTATAAATATGATATTATTTTTCTAAGGAGAATCTGTCTAAACACATCAGCTGTAATAATAGTCCAATAATATAGCTAATTCTCTTCCTAAACTTGTGCTCAGTCTCTCTCAACTATCATTCCAGTTTCATTCTCAATAATGACCTGGTAGCCTTCAAATGAGGCTGAATTTTATATAGCAATGTTGCTGAAATTTATTACTTTATTAGAGATTACACCATACAGACTGTATTTACTCACTAGGGAATGTTTTCAGGCAAATCAAAGATACTAACCTCTCCCATGAATATTTGAATACCTTTCAAGGAAGCTCTTATTGTCTGTTTCAGTAACCTATGCAAATCTCATCTCTGAACAAAAGCGTCTCCTGTCAGTTTATTTTGTTTCCATTGCCATAAACAATATTTGTTTTCTTCCTTTTAGGGATCAGAGCCATCATAGGAATCATCTTAATTTTGACTTTCAGATATAAACAACTTCTTTTCTTAAAAGATTATGATAGCTTTTGAAAATGACACTTTATTGCTCAAGACAACCCTTCTAGTTAACTTTCAAATTTCCCCATACAACGGAGACTCCCACACCTTGTTCAGTATTATACACATTTCTTTGTTCTTGAGAACACGGAAAGAATATGGCTCTGTGCTGTAAGAAAAACCAAATATGTGGAATACAGAGAAACATAGGAAGTCTATGAACTGAGCAGAGTGAAATGAGCAGAAAAAGAGGGGAAATGACTGTAATAACAAACAAAAAGGATATAAATTAAGTCAAATTCTATATAATTCTAATTCCAGTACTGCTTCGGGGGTTGGTAAGTAGAGGATTTAATCACCTTATCATCCCCAGCGTTTTGTGAGCAGGGCTACCCACAGACTTACTCCCCTTCTGAAGCATAAATTTCTTTCTTGCCATTCTCTGCCTTCCTCTTTTAGGGAAATGTTTCCTTTCAGTCCAGTCACATAGCCTAGGGAGAATAATGGTAGATGCCTGACTCACTGCCAGTCAACTAGCTTCTCACAGCTACTAATTTATTTTGATATGCAGAAAACTCCCCAAATGTAGATTCTTGCCCTGGGAAATTGTTAAAATAAATCAATAACTTGTTCCTTTGAATGTCACCAGTCAGAAATGGTATTCTGATAGATGCGTCCATTTCTCCTGCCTTCTGGTTCTTGCCCAGTTGCTTCCCTCAAACTTGGATTCAAGCAAGAGGACCCACAACTTAGTAATTCTGTCACATTATCATATTTGCCAACTTAAGAAACACAATAAACTTTAAAAAAAAAAAAGTAAATTCCTCCCAAGCCCTAAAGGAAACATAGAGTTCAAAGAAAGTGCACTTTTCTATAGAAAGAAGAAAAGGGAAGAAAGAATAAAGTTGACTTGGCCCAAGTTGATTTGAACACCATGCATTTTGCCCAGACATGGTCCATGCACACATTATCCATCCACACCACCTTGACTCAGGATCCCCCAAAGTCCTTGCTGCTGCTCCTCCTGCTTCTTGCTCTCACGAGTCAAAAAAGGTTTTACCTTGACTTACCTTTAATAGGTTCCGAAGGAGCCTTTTAAATCACTCTTCTCCTTAGGTATGGCCAAAGGCCCTGTTCTCAATGACCAATCAGCCCACAAGAAAAGTTGACAAAATGCAATTCTCTCCTTTCCATGGAGAGGTAAGGAACTATGGATGCAGAGTTTCATATACATTGACAGATATAATGCTGTGCTAATTGTTTTTGTTTAACTCTTTAATTGTTAAGAAAAAAGTTAAAATAAAAGGCATAATGCATAGGGGTTGGGGAAGGAAGGTATAGATCCAGAAATAACTGTAGCAATGTCAAAATAAATGATATCCACAGACTTTTGTTGTTTTTTAAAAGAAAGTGTCACAATCAACAGATTGAGATTCTGGCCCAGGATATTGCATCCATTTGGCACATATGATATAATATAATATTCATCTCTAGAAAGGACCCAAATTGTTTCTTCCTGGATCATCCAATAATCTTGTTGGGCTCTGTAAAAAAAAAAAACAGTAGAAAGACCTGGAGGCCAAATATTATCTGGTGGACAATTTCCAGGACCAAAGCAACATGAGGATAGAGTAGAAAATGAATAGTTAAAGCAGTGCTAGGCTACATTAAGAAAAGTAGAGTATTTGGGATTAGGGAAGTAAACACCCTGTTCACATTCTGGAATACTGTGTTCACTTTTGGGCACTATGGTTTAGGGACATTGATAAACCAGGGGCTCTTCCTTGGAGGTCAACTAAAATGGTAAAAGGCCTCAAGATCATGCCACATAAGAATCAATTGGGAAGCTGATATATTTGACCTGAGAAGATAAGGCTTAGGGAGGACATTATAACTGAATGATCAGACCGTTCTGTCTGAGAAGCGGTGGGTTTAAGTTCCAACAGAGAAAAATTTAGACTTGAAGTGAAGAGAAATATCTTATTAATCAGAGTTAACTGAAGGTGGGATGTTCTGTCTCTGATTTAGAGAGGTCTTTAAGGTGAACCTGGATGACTTCTTGTCAAGTGTGATATAGTAGATATTCTCATTCCAGTATAAATTAGGTCAGATGATACCCAAAAGTCCTTTCCAAGTCTGAGGCTCTATGATTCTATGAAAATCAATGGATGGTTTTTTCAACATAATTTCTGAACAAAAAGGAAACAATATTTTTTTCTAATTTCAAGAAATTTATTTCCCCCCCATTTTCATTTTAAGATATGTGAAGAATTATTGTAAAACTATAAAGTACCATGCAAATGCTGAGTATGATAATGACCTCATATCAATATTATTGAGATCACAGCTTACCTTTATTTAGCACCTTACAGTTTACAAAGTATTTTCCTAAGATTACCTAGTGATCCTATAAACTGACTCACATTCTTAAAACAAGTCCATTTGTACTATAAAACTTCAGCAATACAGAGAGTCAAGTAGAGAAAGGTCAGAACTTTCAGGTTCCATTTTTTTTCTCCAAAAGAAAAATTTTAAATGACTAAGATCATAGAACATTTCAGCACTGTAAAAGAGAGGTAGAGTTGAAACTGCAAGCAAATGTCACCATGATGTCCCTTTCACCCAACATACTTCAAAGAGACAAACATATGAGCCAACATAAAGATATCAAGGCTTTCTCTCATCATCAAACACTACTATTTCCTCATCTGTAAAATGAGGTTAAACTAAATGTTCTCTAAGGTACCTTCCAGCTCTTATTACTAAGAAGAGAAGACTCTGTGAGGGCTGGACTAATCAGGTTCTAACATACCCAATGAATTAAACATTGATAAGGAATTATTTAGTGAGTAGGAAGTTTGAAGATTAAGGGATAGATGAGCTTGAACAATAACCTCATTTTAGGCAAAAGTTCCTCAAACTTTCTCCCCAAACTCAAAATAACTGAGAACCCCACTAGGATTTTTGGTTTTCTCCAGCACAGAATGATAGTTTTTTGTTTTGTTTTGTTTTCTAGCACTAAGTAGTAAATTCTACGACCAGGGTAAAGCAGGGTGAGAAAATACAAAATCTTGTTTCTACCCAATCTCTCTCTTACCAGATGGCATTGTAGCCCACTTTACTAGGATGACTGTGGCCATATATTTGTAAATTCCCTCATCTTCCTCCCTATTTCACAACCTGTCAAATCTTGCTTTGTTTTCTCCCTTGTTCTAGTCTGAAAGAATGAGATGATTCTTCCTGGTAAGGCTAGTTAGTGCTAAAGTTAACTCCTTCTCTTCTTCCTAGTCCTCAGTCATGACCCCTCTATACCATATCCCATAAGTCTTACTGCCATTTTTAAGCTATTTAAAAGCTACTTATTTCCTGCAAAGCTCAGCTCAAGTGCCACTTTTTACATTAAGCCTTTTCTGATTCTCCCAAGTCCCAGCACGTTCGCCCACCCCAATAATGATAGTGTGCTTATTTTGTGCACATATATAATACATACATATGTAAGTTCATACAAAATATATGCACATTTTGTCTCTTCTGATAGACCATAAGCTCTTTGAGGGCAAGGATTATTTAATTTTTGTCTTTCTAACCCCTACATCTATGACAGTACCTGGCATATAGGTAGTAGACACTTAAGAAATATATAATTGATTAACTGATATACCCTCAATCCCATGTTTTCCTCTCTTTTTCAAGAACTCAACCATTTCCTCCTTCATCTTTAATCTCTTTCTATTAACTAGCTCCTTCCCTGCTTGCCTGCAAATACACTTAGGTTTCCTCTGCCCTTAAAAACCTTCCCTTGACCCTGTTATCCCTTTTAAGTTATTACATTTCATCTTGCCTCCCCTTCGTTACTAACCTCATAGAGAAGAGATTCCATACTTCCTCTACATCCTTAATTACCCATTCATTCCCCAGCTCTTTGCAATTGAGCTTCTCACCTGTAAAAACTGATTTCTCAAAAGGAAGACGTTTATTTGTTTTAACCATGAAACAAAAAAAATATTTCAAACTCAATAATCATCAACAAATGTTTGTTGAAATGAATAAAAACAATCAAATAAACAAACAAAATAAGGAGTAAAATCTCATATAAAATCTTTAGGAAACAAGACCTCTTAATTGGCAAACCAAAGTCTTTTATCAGGCCTTTCTACAGTATACAACACTGTTAACCAATTCTCCTAATTACGTTGCACAGTAGATTGCACACCGAAACTGAATGGAGTTAGGCTACTAGATCTGAGTTCAAATCCTTCCTCAGACACTGACTAGCTGGGCGACCCTGGGCAAGTCACTTATTTTCTATCCGCCTAAAATGTAGATAGTAATAGCATCAACCTCCCAGGATTATGGTGAGAATATAGTAAGATAGTATTGGTAAAGGGCTTTACAAATCTTAAAGCGCTTCTATAAAAATTAGCTATTTTCATTCTCTGGGCTTCTATGATCTTCTTTCCTCTTATTTTCTCTCCTATTTCTCTGGATTTTGGTTTCTTTCCCAACTTCCATGCCTTTTTTTCTCTTTTCTTCCTCAGCACTCTCTCCTTTGTTGCTCTCCCATGCATTCACATGGATTACAAATCTATATACCCCCTATTTCAGTCCCATTCTTCCAAATGCCTTTTCAATATATCAACCTGGGTCCCACCAGTACCTCAGTCTTAATATTTCAAAAACTGAACTTATCGGCTTGCTTTTTAAAGCCATACTTCTTCCCAACTTCCCTGTTTCTGTGGATGGCACCATCATGTCCGTTACCTAAATCCAACACCTTGGAATCACTCTCTACTCTTCCCTTTCCCTCACTTACCATATCTAATTAGTTGCTAAGTCCTGACACTTCTTCGGTATTGCTTTCTTCTCTCTACTTATACTACCATGCCTAGTTCAAGTCTTTTATTATGTCTCATTTAAACTAATGCACTAGCTTCCTAACTGGTATTCCTGCTTCTGGTGTCTTCTCTCTCCAGCATGTACTCCGTACATCTGCCAAAATAATCTTCCAAAAACAGATTTGACCATGTCACTCAAAAACCTTTAATCATTCAGTTTTTTCTCCAAGAAGAAAATATAAACTTTTTTACACAATCTATTTCTAACCTCTCTTTCCAGAATTATTTCCCATTTCCCCCTTCATACTCTCAACATTCCAGTCGTAACAGGGCTACTAATTACTCTCTGAAGTGAACATTCCATCTCTCTCCTGCTCATATTCACTCAGGCACTCCCCTTTAGCTAGCCCATAATCCTCCTCTCTGTTTGTCAGAATCCTTCCCTTCCTCCAAAGCTCAGTTCAGTGGCTATCTCCTCTATAAAGCCTTCCCTGATCTTCAGGGAAACACTTTCACATTTTCCCTAAAGCAGTTTTTAAAATATTCTCCTTTGCTCCAATAGAATATAAGCCTTTTAAAGAGCAGAGGGTGCTTCTTTAATCTTTCAACTCTCAGAGCCTAAAATAGTGCCTCACACATCAAAGGTATTTAATAAATGATAGTTGAATTGAATTGGGTCTGATTCAGGTCTGTACCAGAGGCACTGACTCACTAGGGACATGCATGAGGAGCATAAGTCAATGTGAAATTTTCCTGGCAGTACTGGTGTTGTCCATGAAACTCTCAGACCACATAAACCATGGTCTGCTCCAGAATACTCTCCTAGAACTAAGCCTACATCAGCAACTTTAGTATATGTATAATATATAATATATGTATGCATGTATGTGTATGTATGTATACATACATAGTATGTGCATGTGCACATGTGCATGTGTGTATGCATATATATATATATATATATAATGTTATATTACATAGGCTCATACATAGTATTTAGATTTGTAAGGGACTTTGTAGGTCCTCTAGTTCAAACTCTTGATTTTATACGTAAGGGAGAAAGGATGTGATTTCCCTCCCTCCTTCATCCCCACCTCTACTCAGTTGATGTAGTCACAGGTTTTAGTCACAGATAATGAGGTTTTAAGGAATTAAGCTAATTATAAAACTGTGATCACACCCAAGGATCCCTTTATGAAGGATGAACCCATTCCTCTGATAAATTAAACCTCACTGGACAAGCAAAAACTGAACACAAAACAATGGACATGACTTTGCAGGCTTTAAGTAACTAAGTTCTGGTGAGAGCTCCAAGCAAGGTATACAGGACAAGGAGAAGTTTGTGAAGAAGAGCCCTGAGGGAGGAAGAAAAGGAGATTTCTCTAACATCTATCAGCAACTTTCCCAAAGGATAACATCCCATCTAGCAGTTTGAGATTTCATCAGTTTGAACAAGAAGTAGGAAAGAAACCTAACCCCTGACAGGGAATTACTCTTATGGGAGAGGAGTGAATTCTTCTCTCCTCACCAGCCCCACCCCCATCTAATCATGTTGGTTTGAAGTACAACTCCTTAACCAGTAGGAGTTACCGCATCCAGCAAGCAGCAGATACACACACTCCAGACAGGAAATAGTTTCAAGGAATGTGAGCCCTTACAACCAAGAAGGGAATAGTACTACCAATAAAATTTCAGGAGGAGAGAAAGGACTTCCAGACTAGCGGTTCCAGAGCTGAGAGTTGTCTGGGTACATGTGTATACTATAAATATGTTTCACAACCACTGTACTCTAAGTTTATTCGCACTCTTCCCATGGAGGCTGTATCTATAGGAGAATGTGCCCAGAGATATGCAGGAGGGGGGAAAGGTTATAACTAGTGTTTTTACTATGCCATCTATCTTAGTAAATTCCTCTTCTAAGAACTAATTGTGTTTACTGGCTGATAATTAATGAGAAATGCACAAGCAGGGCTTATGAGCTATAATATTCAGAGTGCAGACACATTGGGTTAACCTAAAATCCAAGGTAACAGCTACCCTTTGGATATACAACCCAAGTAGGAGAAGTAGCCCGTGCGGAATGTTATATGTTGATGAGAAAAGTGAAGCCTGGAGAGGCTCATTGGTTACATGGGTATTAAGATTAAAGGATCATAGATTTAGAGCTGGAAAGGATCTTAAAGATTAAGTGACTTGCTCAAAAGCAAGTAAGTAGTAGAGCTAGAATTTGAATCCTGGGTCTTTGACATAAATCCAGTATTAATACAAAATGATGACTCCCTCTATTCTGAGTCAATTATGGAATTTATATGACTGGTAGCTAACTACTCAAATTCATTTTCTGCTCTTCTTCATGCTGCCTCTTCTATCATATGATTCATTGATATGATTAGATTGTAAGCCCCTTGAGTGAAGGGACTGTCTTTTGCCTCTTTTTGTATCTCCAAAGCTTAGCACAGTGCTTGGAACATAACAGGCATTTAATGAAGTTTAATAGTTGATTGATCTCTCTCACTGAATATAAGCTCATTCATTTGGGCACAGGAAGTGTTGTTTGTTTTTTTCCCATATCTCCTAGTGACTAGCATGGTGTCTGGAATACACAAGGTGATCAATAAATGTTTATTGATTAAGAGTAGGGATGCTAGCTCCATTTTCCAGTGTCTTACTAAAGACCCTAAAATTTAAAGCTCACTAAGCTAAAATTTAGCTCACTAGACACATGTATTTTAAATAACAAAACACTATCAACCCAAAAGTCATGAAGTCAATAGACATTATTGAATGAGCCTAGCACCAGAGATGCCCATAAGCAAAAAATTAACAATAACAAAATTTGTCTCCAGTCCCTTGCTTCCAAAACTTCCCTTTTCTCTTCCCTTTTGTCCACTGATTACATAATGATTGTAATATCCCTCATTGCTTCTCCTGTAACTGGCAAGGAGCTTTCTCTGAGGCCTGTTATCCCCTCTTGCCTGACACTTCTCCTGCCTGTTCCATATTTAGTCAGGTCATTGGACTCCCTGTCTATTTTAATTAATGTTTTATTGATATTTCCTTTTTTTAAACATTTTGTCACTTTCCAATTACCTTCTTCCTAACAGAACTTCCCTTTGGATAGTTAAGCAAAGCAAACAAGCAGATTGGCCATGCATTGGCAATATATGCCTCATCACTTTCCTACAGAGTACCACTTCTCTGTCATGATTGGCCACTGAACCGATGGGAATTTTGAAGTCTTCAAAGATATTTTCCTTTACATTATTTTGATCACTGTCTTCATTGTTGTCCTGTTTCTGTTTACTTAACTCTGTATCAGTTCAGACAAGTCTTCCTGACTTTCTCCAAATCTTTCATATTGGGGAACATGTCTTATTCTGAGAACCCATCATTACTTTTCTATAGAATTTAAGCAAACAAATGAGGTGACATAGTTCAGAGAACCAGCATCCCAGGTTATCTGCTCTCTGAAAATTTTAATAATCACTGACTTCTTTAAGGCCACCAAGGTATCCCTATCCCTATCAGTGAGCGAAATATTATTCAAGAACTTTGACTGGAAATTGTTTGACTTATTCTCTGGGAGTTTACACTGGAAGAAACCGACAATATTTTATACTGTTCAACTATCTGATTAAGGGAGTAGGAATGAGAGTTGTTTGATTGTTATAAAATAAAGAGAACTTTCTTTCCATTTAACGCCAATAAAATAAGGACAACTCCCTTCCAGGAGAGGGAAGATTGGTCACTTGTTTTCTCTTGCCACTACAGGCAAAACTAACAATAATGGACTTAAAGTGTAGCAAGGATGGTTTAAGTTAAATGACAAAGAACATTTTTGAAAATCAAGTAAGAGAAGCCCAGGGGAAATTTGCTAAAGGCACCTGTATAGTCTCCCTCCTTGTATATCTTACCTTTTAAAAAAAAAAAAACAGCATCAATCAAAAGGACTAGTTGAGTTCATTTAAATTGCTTCTGCATTCTGTTAAGAGTTAGATTAAATTATGCTGTACTTTCTTCCAAATCCATATGCCATAACTCCATGAATAGAATTCCTGAACTTCTTTGCCTAAGTGGCATTTTGTATCCATATCATAGAAGCATAGGATCATAAACTTAGAGTGAGAAAAGACCTTAAAAGTCATCTAATCCAATTCTGCCATTTTACAAAAGAGAAAACTGAAGTCAGACCAACTGAAGGGACTTGACCAAGGTCACAGAGGTGCTAAGTTGTAGAATCAACACTGAATGTAGATCCTCTGAATCCAAATTTTGCACTATCTTTTCCACTGCACCATCTTTTCTCACCCAAGTTGACAATCTTCTTTTAGAAGCAAACAAAATAATAATGCAAATGCTATTTTCTCTGTGTCCAGACCCATGTATTACACTTGTTTTCTCCAGTCACAAAATAGCAAAATTACCAGATCAAGGTTGCATATATTGCATAGTTCTATGAAGGATGTATGGATAGACATGAATTAGAATCACATAGGATGAGAAGACATGGATGGATTGCCAAGGTGGAAAGAACAGTCATATTTAGATCACAGAACTTTAAACATTCAAATGTTCTCTTTGGGAAAATGCTTCTTTCAAAGTGTTTTAAGAGGCTTAACATATTATCACAATGAAAAACTATCAGAAACTTAATTCAAGAATGTATGTATTTTAATTTTATTCCCCTTCAGTCATTAAAGGGAAGTGTTTTCTTGTCAGGACACTAACCGTGTACTTAAGTAAATGTCCTTTTATTCCTGAGAGATTTTTTTTCCACAACAGCTTCCTGAGAGTCAGTATGTATTCTTTAGGGAACATTGGTAAATACCATGTAATTGCTGTGGTCTGATATCTCTATCATACGGATATGCTGACATTGTGATAAGGAATGCTCCAGCTCAATGGGGACATCTTAGTTATTCTAAGGAATAACTCTGTACCCCTAATGGCCCAAATTATTTGCTTCTGATTTGCCTAGCTTTTCATTTTACATATCAGCCAGGCAGAAAATGACTGGTTGCTAAGCGACAATTTTCCTCTTAAAGACAAGAAGGAGAATGGAAACCATTTTAAAATGTACTATCTATTTACATGAAAGTAAAGATAGACACCCATCCTGATGGTCTGGTTCTTGGCACTGAATGTGTGTCATGCATTTTGAATGGCAGTCTGTGAATACTGAGTGAATTTGATCTCCAGATTCTTCCTTTAACACCTAATACTTTCTTCTAGCACCTACCTGAGCTACCTGAAAGACCACAAACTAACTGATACAAAGCCAAAGACTTGAGGGCAATTTTATTTTGAGGAACCTTAAAAATAAGAATAATCATAATTAAATTATCATATACTAAAATATAAATGAATAATAAGGTACTTTAATAAATAGTTTTATTCAGGTCTAGCTTAATACACTATTATAGGATCATAGGACTGGGAGCTAAAAGGATCACAGATTTAGAACTGTAAGTAATCAATGTCAAAGTTCATCTAGTCCAACCCCTTTATTTTACAGATGAGGAAACTGAGAATGATTGTGGTTAAGTGAATCATCCACGATCACACCAGTAGATGTTCCACAGGTGAGAATAAACCCAGGTGCTCTTATTCTGGATGTGAAGTTCATTCCACTATACCATGTTGTCTCTTGAACCTATTTCTTGGAAACTACCCAAAAACCTACTGCACCCTGACAGTAATAGCCCTAACCTTCTACTCCCACACAAGAGCCATACATAAAGCCCTAAACACCTGGCTTGGTTAAGAGTGAATGAAAATGGCTACTTAAATGTAAATCACCTCTCTCCGGATCCCACTAGCATACCAGAATTATGTTTTCCCTTTCCTCCAGTCCAGTTTCCCTCTCCCAGGCTAGTCTCTTCAAAGCTTCTCCTGCCAACCCTCCCCAGATCATTGTTTTTTCATCTCCATTATCATGCTTTTTGTAATACTACCAGCATCGTTAGAATTTCTGCTACTTTCGGAAACATGGAATTATAATTATATCGAAGTTTCAATTCATTATATTCTTCAACACTAGCTTTCTTCAATTTTTCATGATTACTCACAGAGGAGTCAGAAGGCATATTGCATCCACAATTCCTAAAACACAGCAATAATCCAACAAGCAATGAGTAGCAATATGGGGGCCAATTTTAGTCAACAAAGCTGTAATTATGGCTATCCAACCTGAACCTGCAGCAAATCACTGTCTTCATGAAATATTGATCATGTAATTATGGGGCATTTGGGGGGGGGGTCTCTTTCAATAAATATTACTTCTGGGATTTGAATTGATGCTTCTAGGCAATTCTTTGAATTTGGGTCAAAGTTTATCAAGAAGAGAAAGATGAGATTGAGGAAGTAATAATTTTATTTAAAATCACATTATACTAAATGTTCTTTGCAAATAATTTCTCTTTCCTTAGTATATGGTGTTAAATGCTTCAAACAAATTCAGAAAATTCTCTTTTACCTTAATTGTTTTGCTCTTTCTCTCCAGTCTTAGCTGGTTCAAAAGAGAGTGGTTTTCAAGTCATACTAGACTGACTTGAAAAGTTTTTCTTTCTCTTTCAGGGTTGTTTGTTTGTTTTCTGTCTTCAAGTATCTAGGAAGAATATAGAAAGACTAGGTAAATCAATTGACAGCTAAAGTATAAAAATTTCACAAAACACACCAATGTGAAACAAATGTTTTGATTGAAGAGGAGAAATGCCCATATGTTAGTGGAGTTCTTAAAAGAAATTTGTAATTCTGGTGTACAAATATTCATATTCATAGACTCAATTGGAATCAAGATACATTTATTAATGACCAGTCATATGCAGAGAATTATGCCATATGCTGAGAAAAATACAAGGTTTTGATTCCATATCATAGTCCTTGCCTTTGTGAAATTTAGAATTTAGTAGTTGGACATGATACATATAAAGAACCATCATTTTTAAATGTGTTTCTGTGTTGCCTTTTGTAGGTTGTATGTAACCACATGGAACTGTCTAGATATGGTTCACAGGATGGTATTAATGGACATCTATAAAACCTCCTCCACCCACTCCTCTCCAACAGAGACTTTGATTTCTATCACAAAGGGAGCAGGTTGGGGCTGGCTCCCCTGCTCTTCTCAGAGAGGGTATATTGTGCTAGAATTATATCATTTCGCCCCCTCTCCAAATACTATTAGTCTACAGATAATATTTTTTAGGTTTAAGATGTACTGCTGATTGATATCACCTTAGTGGAGCAGGAGACCTCTAAGTTCTATAACCAAGGAGTTGACTCTCTTCCTACCAAATGCTAGTTCCAAAAAGAAAAAAAAATCGAACATTGCAAAGAGCAAACAAACACATCTGTTCAAACCAAGAGCAAACAGAAATCAGAGAAGTTTATAAAATACAATATATGAGACAATACAGAGTAAATAGACTCCCCCAATGGGAATGAGATATCTCAGTTCAACCACAGGAAAGAGAGAATCCCAGACTTTATCCAAGAAGAAATTCCCTGAAATCTCTAGCATGGTAGCCTGGAGATAGGGACATAATCTGAGTACTAGCTTCTTTACATGTTGACTTTTTCCTGGAGTCTTTTTCTCCTTATAATGACCTTTCCCAGAAGAGAATCTCATCTCTTGAAGCTGGAAGCCATAAATGAGAAATAGGCTCTATCCTCCCCAAACTCTCACCAACTCTGCCCTTCTCACAGACAGACAGCATCAAGTAATTATTATTCTCCATAAATAGAGACTCCTGCTAATAGACTTGAGCTCTGACATTCAAATAGCATATGGCAAACAAAATGCTGTGTGAAGTCAGAGGGAAAAATAGTTATCAGTGAAAGGAGAGATGAGGGAAGGTTTCCTGGAAGAGCTATAAAGGAGGTGAAAATATTTAACAGTTGGAAAGAGGTGGGAAGCAGGGAAGAACCATTCCATGGAAGGGGAGAGCCTCTAGCCTGGACTCTACCTCAAATCCCTCCCCTCTTCAACCCATTCCACACATAGCTGTCACAGTGATGTTCCTAAAACCCAGGTCTGACCATATAACTCATCTTTAAATTAACTCCAATGACTTCCACTTACCTCAAGGATCAGATCTTCTATTTGCCATTTAAAGCCCTTCAACAATCTGGCTTCAACCTTCTTTTCCAACTCTATCAGATATCCCTCTTGTTCTCCTACTGTCTGGTCCAATCAAACTTGCCCTCATGTTATATCCCATGTCTGTGCCTTTTCATAGGCCATCCTATGTGGTTAGAATCATTCTCTCTCCCTACCACTGCTTACAAGCCTATTTTCCTTCCAAACCCAGCTCCGATACCACGGCCAACACGAGACCCTTCCTGATGACCACAACACCCTTTCAAGGGTTCACTCCCTCCTTTTTTGGTTTTTTGGTAAAGTACTCTTTCTTA